>DWHK01000862.1:0-12435 GCA_018247855.1 Graphium androcles
CTCTACCACCTCGAGAAGCTGTTGAAATAGTTATCGAAGAACACTCTTTGATTTTTAGATTTAAAATTTGCGCAAAATTATCAAACAACCTTTCCGCCGAGATCAGTTTGTCCTTCAGTTAGACCTTGTCATCTTTTTTTCCAGTGATTACACTAAACAATATCCGGCACTAAGCATTTTCCATCTAGATTTTATATCCATGTTTGAGAGGCTTACTTTTACTTATTCTATTTCAGATAATTGAGTCCCTATTGCGTGTCGAACTTTATTATGCTTTCGAGTTCAGAATAAAAATATAAAGTGTTCTATTTTGCTTTGCGTTCTAATTTGCACTCGGAAGATTATTTTAACTATATCCTCTGCCCAAATCAACTGTGTAGGTGTGATATTATAATTTTAAATTAAACAACTTTACGGATTACATCGCGGTTTATTTTTAAATTTTATCACCCGACGTTTTGAATCCGATTTCGAAATTATAACCGTCGCTCCTCCCCGCCAAAGTTTCACAACATATGGTCAAATATGACTTAAAAAGCATAATATTCCAGCACATCGTCGATAAATGGCATGAAAGTATATTTTAAACAACCTAGAATATGTGGTTAGAAAAATAAGCACCAGACCTGAAAGAGTTAAAAAGAGTTCAGTGACACGTGTACACGTACAGTAAAATATATACCTATATTATAAACGAGCAAGTGAATTATCTGATGAAGATGTAAAAATATATGATTAAAAAACACGAATGTACGTGATTTTCCGTTTGCAATTAGTAATAGTGACTTAAACAAAACATTTTAACAGATTTACACTTATAACAACCTAGCGATAAACACACTTGTATCAATTACTTTCTCCACGCGTATTCTCGGTGTACTATTTACCATGTTAATACCATAGCACCTTTATATCTTCTTCCGGGTATATAAACGATTTTACTTTATTTCTTCACTAGGTAAAAGGAAATTTAAAAATATGTGAGGTTAACGGGGGCATCAGTTTAAATAACATTGGCAAGATGTGCTTTTCAGTTAAAATATATATATCATTCCAATGTAAATTGAATTTTTCCTTTCGTACGGTAACATAATTCGATTTTGTATTACGCCCGCAGCTCGCAGCGTCGTTTAGAAGTCGATAAATCTCAATAGAGGATTTACTTCAAGCCCCAACGTCGAGACCGGCAACAATATGTACGGATAAGACATACAGTACATACCGCACATACTAAATTGTCTCCTACTCCTTTGTTTGAATGGAAACTGACAAAGTCTGAGAAAAAGCTGATTTTCACTTACAAGACCTAATTTTTGCGATATATGAAATGTACTACATAATGGTATGTATATCGTAATACTTTAAAGTGGTAACAAAAGTTTTCATTTTAAAGTAATCATTACAATATACTTGATAATAAAAACTATTGATTGGCCTATTGTTTTTTTTTGTACAAAATCCATTTGTCTCAATATTATGCGAATACTTAGTGTTAATTTAGTTAATCTTTATGAATTTTATACTTTTGTATTAATATCCCAGTTGCAACTTTTGCGTTACAAAAAATGTAGGATAACTAAAAAAAAAAAGACAGGAAATGGAAAAAAAGACGGTAACCAACCGACGTATCTGTATATAAAAAGTTTTTCTTTCTTATATTTTCCTTATTAGTATCGACAGTACTAGACTGTTAACAATAGATTTTCCAATGTAGTTGACAGCAAAATATTCATTTAAGCTTACGATCAAGGCACATCAAGATCTTATTCATGGTATTTTTCTATAACATTTGTAATGTATATACCCTTTCTACTTATGTATAAACATAAGTACAAAGGGTGTTGTACATGAAAAAAATAAAGTAAACCTGAACTCGCGGTTTATGTTACCGTACCGCCAGTTCATGTTTATTTTATTTCCCTTTTCTTTTCATTTCCTTTTCCAATTGTGACGTAGCCTCTTAACAATAACCTGGTAAATTAATTCCCCTTCAGTTATTGAAAATATAATAACTTTTTAACTTATGGATAATGATTTCAGGAGATTATATATTTTTTCTTTAATAGATGTTATCTTAATAAAGTGATATAAAACTTAAGGTGATAAGGTTCTTGTTTTATACTTTACACAAGGGAGCCAATCGTTTTGTTTGAAGTTTTTGTATATTTTATCTAATGTTTTATTTTAGTTTATATCCAGGAAAATAAAAATCAAATCTGAAAACAAATTCGTCTATTCAACAAAATATTTCAACAATAATCTCATACAATAAATAAATCAACTACAACATGAAGACAGTTGAAAATGACTTAAAATTAGATAACAATATTTACAAGGCACAGGCAAACAAACACAGACGGACGCAATCATACTAACAACAATATGTTCATCAAGGCCTTAATAATGACCTTTATGATGAATCGTCTTGTAGACGGGGATCTTCACGGGGTACGGCTGAGGTACGTGTACGGTAACAGTCTTCTCGACTTTGATGGGGACGTGCTTTTCAACTGGATAAGGCACGTGCTTGACTACAGGGTAGGGTACGACCTTCTCGATCGGGATTGATATTTCGGTCTCAACGGGCACAGCTACGGGCTTGTTGACTGGAACCTTGACGGGATAAGGCTGTGGTACTCCAACAAGAATGGGCTTAGGTACGTTCACGTGGATGGGCTTGTGGATTGGCACGGTAATGTGTTTGTATAGAGGCACGGCGACAGGATGCTCTTCATCTGTGTGTTCACCAACAGCGAATGATTCAGCGTGTCCTCCATAACCGTGGCCATCGAAACCAGAACCCAGACCGTGGCCGCCTTGATCACCAAAATCATGACCACCGTCTTGCAGAACAAACGACTGCTCAGCTCCATGGCCTCCAGAGTTGCCAGCAAAACCTTCGTGACCACCTACGCTGCCACCGAAGCCATGACCGATGTCACCACCTTCGCTGCTCAAGCTCCCATGGGAAACAAGCTGGCCAACGTGGCCGCCATAAGTGTTACCACCGAATCCGCCTCCATGGCCACCCAAGTCCCCATGCCCCGCACTGCCTAAGTCGTGAGCGGCTTGTAAGTACGAATCGCCTCCAATACCGCTACTTCCTTGGCCTCCTAGGTTGTAACCCTGACCGGCATCGTGCCCCCCTGAGAAATCGTGACCCGATCCCTGAGTCAGAGCCAGAGTGACATCTTGCCCTCCATGTGCGCCCGAGAAATCTTGACCTCCTCCACTTATAGGCACAAAACCTTCGTGTCCACCACCATAACCCCCGTCAAAGCTGTGATCTCCACCACCACCGCCCGACAGTCCATTTGATTCGAATCCCGCCCTGCATGACGCAATTGCGAGCGCCAGTATACACACCTGCGCAAAAATAAATTGAATGTTAATCTTTAACTAATCTAATGTTGTATAAGAAAATCCTATCTTATATATACATATGTAAAACGTAAGCTAAAAATGTGATATTAACAGCATGGTAGAAGTTTCTTGCGTTAAGAATATATTTTAGAGTAAAGTTACCACGATACCCCGCCCAATCATTTGAGAAGTCCTTTATTGCCACAGCTAACAAATCTGTGGTCCTTCGGTGATTGTACCTACGGCACAATAGTACAAAATCGTAGCAATTTTTTAACATCATTGAAATTGATTTACTTCGATTCATTCCTCATTCGTATAATGAAAAAAAATAAACAAAACATAAAAATGGTTAACCAAAAGACGATCGTAATAACCGTAATGATAATTTCAACCGCCAAATTGTAAGACGTTCTCGTGGAAATTGTTAGCAATCATAAAACGTCTAGACGTCTTTTAATTTACTTCTGTTAGGTAACCGCGTTGTTCCGGTTAACGGTTAACCGTTGTCCGTCAAAAAAAACATGTATCAAATTGCGCGCAGAACGCTCACTCGTGCGTACCTTTCACTTCACGGCATTCTTTACAATGGCATCGAACTGATTACAACAATCAATCGAATTGAGTAACAGGGTAAGCGGTATAATAATTTAACAGAATTGAATCTAGTTTTAATTAAATGAATTCTACGGATTTAATCACGGTTTACTTTTAAAAATTGACACCTTACGCCTTGAATACTCGATAATATTTCAATTTAATTTAAAATGTCCAATATTCGCAAATAAACTATAAAATACTATATATTTGTACAGTTATATATGAGCTTAAATATTAGTATAAGCTCACATATATATTTATTATTTTGTTTAAGATTTTGCAACAATAATTAGTTAATAATATTAAGCACAATTCACAAATACGTTATATAAAACAAATTCTGCCCCCTAAAGTCTATGCATAAAGTGTTAATTAATTTAGTAAAATATATATCTCATTTTATGTATCTTGCTTATTTAATTACAAAAGGTTAAAGTATCGTTACGTGCAATTTAATTTCACGTTCACAATTTAATTTTCATTTAACATCACTACTAAGTTAATAACAAATATTGTGTTGAGTGAAGTAAGTTAGATGTAAAGGTTCTGTCAGCCGATTTAAATTCATCCTTTGTTGACAGCGTTTTGGGATCGTGTACCGTACGGAATTATTTGTTTAAAGCGTACTGTATTGGATTTCCACGCACTTAATTACAAACAATGTCCTGTACCAAATGAATAAAAGTATTGTCAAACAGACAGTATGAGGAAAAAGTTAAATCGCAATTCATACAAAGTTTATCTTGCAAACTACTATACGGCGTATAATCAACTAATCAATCACGTCTTGTATACGGAAGTTTATAACAACTGACGCAAATAAAACTTCGAAATCTCTCTCGTGGCCTCACCACGTTGGCCTCACCATTTTGTTTTAAATAACAAAATTCTATATTTCTGTATTCAAAACCCTGTTATTCTGTATTCGTGACAACATATATGCCAAATTTCATGATGATCAGTGAAGAAATTTAAGACGTTACAAACAAACAAATTCCGTTTTGTATCAAAAGTTGGAATGCAAAATTTAAATATTGAACCAATTACGATATATAACATATATCTATTTTATCCGTACCCAGCAAAAATAATAGAAATCAATCTTCGTACGATATTAGTAATGATAATGTAGTTTAAAAAATATACATTATACATTGAAGGGTGAACGGCTATTTTAACAAATCACAGTTCGATGATAAATCGAGACTTTTGAGACGATTGAAACTGAAACAAAAGTTTCAGTTTCAATATCGTTTTGCTCAAACTTCTTTTCATCTAAGTCATATTTGATGAAAAGTCGTCGAACCTTTTCAGTCTGGAGGGTGCAAATGTTTTAAAGTTCATGCACATGTTATAAGTTGGAAGCCGCACGTGACTGGCTTTCTTTTGAGATTTAAGTGGATTTTTTATTTAACGTAAAGAACACCATTTGGATTACAATGAGTTTCATATTTCGTTGCATAAAATCAACATTTTACAATTTTATCACGATGAAATAGCGATAGGTACCGATTTTAACAAACTTGATAAAATATTATTGATTTCATTATCTATAAACGGCCCTACGCTTTGAATTTTCAAATATTTTTCAAATCCTTTGACATTTTTATTTAAAATTTATTTCACAACAAAACACCATTTGATGCGTAACAAGATGACTCGAGGTACATACATATGCTTAACTTCCATTAAAGCGTTTCACCGTTTTCCGTGAAGTGATTAAATTAACTTAAACAAAAACAGTTCCGTCAAGAGATAGCGATGAAAAAATTTTATTCCAAAATAAACAAATTAACGCGTGAGCAAGTTTGCTTACACTTGGTTTAATATTTTAAATAGGTGGTTTTGGAAAGTTTGTTAATTGATACTCGATAAAACAAAATGAAAATGTCTTTTTGAAAATGTGCATTCTGTCCAAAAAATTAATGAATAATTATAATAACATATCAATCGAGTAATTATTTAATTAAAAGACATACGATAAACAACAGTAAATATCGAGTGTTAATAACAACTGGTGTAGAAAGTTGTTTGGTAAACCATACATCTCTGAATTTGCAATGAAAGTGAAGGTACCCTTTTACTGTACTGTCACAACCGGTCCACGGGTGAACAGTCCACGTGCTTTCCTGCTGTATTGCTTTTCAAGAGTTACGTCCTACCAATTACTGATGCGGAAATAATTTCACCATTGTGGCATTTCACATTCTCGTAGTTGTATGTTATACTTAAACGGTGTATCTACGAGTAATCCTAGTTATATAGGTGGTTTAAGGAAACCGGTCCAAAATATAATGGTCCAATAGCCAAGCTCACGTAAATATAAAAACATTGCAAAAGATGTACACATATGTATTAACTAGTAGTTCGCAGCCAACTTGAACCTCGTGATTATTTTATTTTTTGAAATTGTTTCACATTTATTTAAATATCTCATAAACCGATTTTTATGCCCAACGAGCTTAATTTTTTTATTAATATTAGCTGCATAATTATATTCTTAATTTCGTTTAAATTGGAACCTTGCTTTGAGAATTATCGCGGATACGTATGTACGTATATATGATCACGTATGTACCTACACATGTACATGTGTGCTTTTACCTAAACTGCAATCGTAAACCTCACTCATTTTGATCGCTCTGTCAATAATATGGGATATCTGTCTGAAGATTGGCAAAATATAGCTATCTGATCATCATTTTATATGCCGCCTCATCATAATCCGCCTGTTAATTCTTATATTTACATATAATAATCTTATTGGTATTAGTAATCATTCTACTTCTAAAGAAGAAGCTATAGTTAAAATATTATTTTCCCAAAAACTCATAATTACGATACATTTTTTTTGCTTTTTATTTTAAATATGTATCATAACGATGTTACTGGATACAAACTTAATTTTACAAACAACATGTCAAATCTGTACTAATGTTCTTATGAAAACTCGGATTTATGTAACACAAATAGACCCTTTCTTAACGCGTAGTGCTGTTTTTCGCGTACAGCTTTATCGATATTTCATTTTATCTAGAATTTAAGCATGTCCTTTAAAAAGACAAATATTAAACAAAATTCGACAACAGCCATTTAAAAACATTAGCGATTTTACAATGTAAGTAAACAGAATAATATTATACTTTATTTTTATTAGGTAAGAAACGTTAAACAAATTTACAGGTAACATTGTTCCGGAAGATTCTTAAATAAGCAAGTACTCAAAAATTGTGTTCTGGTGATTATTGTGACGAGTTGTGTGTTACCTGTATATACTTGCCGGATTTTAGGACTTCCCAATACTAAAAAAAATTACTAATTCAAACTAATAGTCCCAAAGATAAGCGTGTTTAACCAAACAAATCAACTCTCCAGCTTTATAATATTAGTACAGATTTGTCAAGTAACTAAGTGTCGATATCGACGTCAACCCGTCACTGGGCCCTCATTGGAAGCAATCTATGAAATATGAGACTTAATTTGCGCATGAGTGATTCTTCAGTCGGGCGTCGGAAATCGCATTATCGTATTGAAAGAACTCGAGATGGAATTTTTGCAGGCGCCGTCTTTACGCGAACGTAATATATTGAGTAGCGTTTCACTATAGTAACTTATGGATGTCTATTGGATTCTGAAAATTTAACCATAACACTGATGTTAGTCTTTTATTTCATTATTAAAATCCGTTATAAAATTAAAAATACTGTCGGTAACAATTAAAATACATCTTAAAGAAAAAAAATAAGAACCATACAAAAAAGATTTTGAACTGTCTTATTTTATAAGGTTTTTTAAGTCGGAGATTGCCGCCTATACTGTTGTTATATATCACGACACTTACATTGTTGAAAGATATTTTGGCAAAGCTTGATCGAAAATTATCCGCTGAAGTTCAAAGTCTCTTTGGAGTACATGTTTTACATTTTATATTTTTTATTTACATCTTCCAATGTTATACAAATCTAAAAAATAAATATCTTTTCATAAAAGCCTGAGAATATTTACAGTATTCTATTAGTCTTTCTAATAGAAGTTTCCCTTTTACTGATAGTAGTTACTTTAAACACTATAGTATTAATGATTTATAAACTATATTTTAAACTAATAATGCAACGTGTTATATCCAACAGAATGTTATTTCCTACATTTTCTCTCTACATTCAAACACTGATCTTCCCATTAATTATGTAATACGTCCGGCTCAGCTTAAAGCCTCAGCGTATAATTACTGTAGAGCATCATTAGCTAGATTACCTTCTGTATTAACAGAACGTATTCGTATTATCTCACATCTTATCATTACTAAACACGTGTAACATCTATATCCACAGTATTTGACTAAAGTAAACTACTCAGCACGTAAACTAAAGTAACAAATTCATTTACGGAAGAAAGAAACAGCAGTGACAACTTACTGTTAAATATTATTTGATATTACCTTGTAGTTCGCCGCGAACCTAGACCACGCGGTTACTTTAATTTACATTTATATCTCTTAAACTACTATCAATTGTGATGCCCAACAAAGTTAAAAATTTTAATAATATTACATACATATATTCCATAAATCGGTGTTCGAGAGTTATCGCGGAATATACATATATGAATAAAATGGATTTTCGCCCCAACTGTGAATGTAAACCTCACTCGCTTCGCTCGGTCAATGATATTTTTATACCAATAAAAACTTTGAAATACCTGTACTAATATTATAATAAAATAATTTATTCTATAAAATGTTGATTTAACGAGCTGTCTGCCTTGTATTCATTGAAATGATAACAGGAATATTAACCATCTGTTTCTTGGAAAGTTTAGACGATAAGATCTCTTTAAATATGTATTAAACAATATTATCAGGGAACCGCTTAACTATTTTTTCTTGTTGTCCATTAATTAATTGTTTTAAAAATAATCTATGTATTAAATTTTTCGCAAATTTTGCTCCTTAGATTTAGTTTGATAATTCTTTGTACTTTAAATATTCTACTTAATGTGGCCCCAATATACTTAAAGTAGATACTTTTATCACAAATTGACTTGTTCCAACGATACCATTAAGCCATCGACAAGTAAAAATATGTCGCTTTGTGTGTAAATAATGCATTAACAACATAATGGAGCATTGTAATAAGAAATAATTTCAAATTACGTTTTGCTTTAGTTAAATGAGCCATGGGATAAAAATAAAACAAAATCTGTACTTAAAAAGTAGTAGTAAAAGAACTAGAACCGATTTAAAAATTATACCCAAAACTAGCTTCCTTGACCGCCACGTGACTATTACACAATAGAATACGAGCGGTTAAAACGCCCCGCAACGAAAACAAAATAAAACGATCTTGAGCAACGATATTCCGCTTGGAAACGCGTTCGCACCTAACGACAATAAAAGCACCGCAATTGAACTAGTTATATAAATATCTAGCATAAAAAAATTCCGGCGTGATTAAAGAGTTATTATACTTTTTAAGTTAATTCTTTATATATTACCGTTTAAACTAAACCGTTAACAATGAATGACCCATGGTAAACATATAACTGTTAGATAACAAGGTGGTTGATCCCATCTGAATTACACCCATCCTGAATTAAACCTTTCTTAGTGGTTGGAAAAGTATGTAGCAAATTTGTCTATTACAGTAACAGAGTATTATATAAACACCCAAAGTTATTATCCGTTCTTAATATTATTTAAAAAAAATCACATGTAGGAAAATATACATCCAAACGAAAGTCTTTAAACAAAATCACTGATCACTGCAGCATTGACACACACTTCACTTTGAATGAAATGAATGATTTCCAAGTATTAGAAGAACTTAATTAACTTTAATATTTATTTTTATATGTATGGTTTCAGTTTTACGTATATTTCAAATATATAAGAAAAGGCACTTACAAAAGTCTTCATGTCGGTAGTGCTTATGGTTGGCGGGTGTATTACCACGCTGGTAACAGCAATGTAATGATGCCTCTGCACAAATGCACTATCATTTTATAGTGACCGGAAGAGATTGTCGCTGTAAGGAGGAAGACGAGAAAGGCTACTTTTCGGACATCTATAGAGCGGTTGCAACATTAGATGGAGTGTTTTTTTTTTGTTAATTTCCGATAGCTTTTTCATTTTGCATTATTGAATCTATATATTAGTGGCTTTAGTTTGGACTCGTAAACTTTAATTCATTTGCTTTGAATGCCATGTTATAGGAGCTCTAAGGTTTATTACAATCGCTATATTGTTAAAACGGACGTTAAATGAATAAAAAATATTTTAGTACATTGTTACTAAAGATTCAGGTTAACAAAGTTATCTTGTCTTAATAGTTTTTACATAATCATATAATATGCTATTCACGAACAATTTTCTCATATTTTTTCCTTTTTTCTTTTCTTGTCTGTACAAATATAACACGAAAACTAAACGCAAACTGATGGTACATGCGGGTCAATATCCTTTAAAAATGTTGTTTGTGTTTATTTCTACCAAATTCTACCATTATTGATTAACGGTTATTTTTTAAAGGTTATTTGACTTTCGAATATTTTTGACCTTTTTTCTTTTAGCAAGAACAGCTCTATGTTGGTCTCGGTTTGGCATTTCCTTTGGATACTTTAATGATGATATGCTGGATACATGCCAGCATGTACAATCTAGTCAACAGGGGCTTAGGTTTAAACGACTGTTAATATAACAGAGACCTTATAAGTTCAAATAATATAGAGCATAAAACATCTTCCCATCAATTTTGCTTCATTTCTATATTAATGGGATATAAATTTAATATAATAAATTTATAAGAATTTCATTGAGCTATGTTTCAACCAATTTGAGACGAATAAAAAAAATGCATAATTTAAAAAATAATTCTTGTTCTATTTTTAATTAAGTTACATAAAATCATTATATTGGTATTTCATCATCATATAATTTTATATCTGTTTTATGCTGTATAACCAGGTAAATAATTTTTTCTGTGATATAATGGAACTAAGTTCTATAAGAAGGCGTATAATTCTACAAGTTTCAAAAAGCTTTTACCCTCACCTCTTTTTTTATAAGAAAAGGATAACAAACGAGCAGACCGTTCACCTGATGTTAAGCGACCCCGTCGCCCATACGACACACTCAACATCCAAAGAGCTTCGTATGCGTTGCCAGCTTAGAAAATTGGATAGGATGGCAGGATATATTAACTAAGGAAGGAAGGAAGGAAGGAGGAAAGTAGTGGGAAAAGAAGAGACCAAGTCTTTACACAAATTCGTGGGTACATATTCTGATATTTTATGAGCAGTTGACAAAACACATCGAAATTATGAAAAATTTGGGACAATATTATCTATACAACGTTATTGACTTTTTAAATTATGTTTCATTTGAAAATTATCGATGAAAAAACCGGCCAAGTTTAAGCCGAACTTGTGCACCGACGGTTCCGTAGAAACTTGTAGGCATTATTAAAAATTTACGATTTTACTTATACCAATTGACATATTCTATCAAATTTCATCGTATATATTCAACCAATTTAGGAAGTAGTAGAAGTTAACCGAAACTTCTACTTCTTCCTGAATCTGTCTGAATCTGCAAGTATGAAAATATACGAAAATTTCAATACTGAAAAAAAATACTGAAAAAAAATTCAAAATCTTGACAAATAAAAAACGATCCCATAAAAGATCCTTCTTTACTTTTGCGATACAGGAAACTAAAATTGTTCAAGCTTGCGCAACAACTACTATGTTCTCCGCTTTTAAAGATATACAATAATCCATTTCAAGTGTTATCTGTTATATATTTCAAAACGAAAAACAAATTGAAATATTAAGGTTTTCTATTTCTTTCTATAGTATTTATAAGAATTCCATTGAGTTGTTCATCCCGTTGCAACCAATTTGAGACAAAAATAAAGCATAATTTAAAAAATAATTCTTGTGCTATTTTTAATTTAGTTACATAAAATGCTCATATTGGTATTTCATCATTAGCTAATTTTTATAACTATTGTATACTGTATAACCAAATTATTATTTACACTCTCTATTTCTTAGGCAGCGAAAAAATCAAGCCCATATCTGCAATCAAAAGATTAAAACATTATAATAGCAATTGTTTACTTTTATGAATGATATAATAAGAATAAATTAGTAAAATGTTAGACAGCATAGACAAACATACAATATTGATACGGTTTCAATGTATCAAGCAATGCGAACACAATTAACCTATTACCTGAAGCAATTTATCACGATATCATATGCCGAAACACCTTTCGTTTCTTGTAAAAAAAACTAATATTAAGAATTAGGTAAAGAAAAGAGAGAGGAATTGCTTAACAATTGTATCACATCCGACCGCCACTTACTTCCATCTTTCTAATAACTCAATATTCACATAATGATTACATAATAACTGGAGGAATAAAAAAAAAAAAATAATCTAAAAATCACTAATCATTACCATCTTTCTAG
>DWHK01000863.1:0-12425 GCA_018247855.1 Graphium androcles
ATCGATTTCAGGATAATATATATATAAAAAATTGGGTGTTTTAATTTTTTTCATTTACAAGTTGTCTAATATTCAAAAAAAATCTTTTCACGTTCTTCTAGTTAGTAGTTTTTTTTAATCAAACATTTGCATTTTATGTATACATTTATGCAAATAAAAAGTCCATGTAAATAACCCCTAAAATATTAAGCCCCTAAAAAATCACTTCTTTAGCCTCTAAATTTGGGGGAGGGTTATCAAGGGAGGGTTCAGGGTTACCAACACCCGTATGTTGGTAACCCTGATTTTCTTGTGGGGTTTTGGCCGATGCCGGACCCTCTGCTGCGTCAGCTTTGTGGATCATAGAACGACGATGGAAGCCCCGTAGTGTTGAGTAGGCGATTCCGTGGGACTGTAATGTTGCAACTGGATGGCCGCGGCGTAAGCGCTTTCCAGGAAGCCTGAATGGGCAGCAAGCTGGGTGACGGTGGTGTAGGCAATTCCTAGTATGGTGGCTTGTGTAATAAGCTACAAAATAGAACCAGCCGAGAGCCTATCAGATTCTCACACAGAGGGTCTGTAGCACGGTACAATAGAAATACACATTATGTGAACATTTTAATTTACCCATTGCTAAAAATCGCAAAATGATATTTCTTGTGTGGTGGACCCCCTTTATTTTTAATTTAATTTTGGGTTTGTTATTAAAAAGTTTAACGTATAAAAGAGAAATACCACTGACTCACGTACGATCATTGTATCTCATGAAATATTCATAACATTTCAAGACAATTAAATTTTGCATGGGGATTCCATAAGATTTTACAAAATTCGAAATTTAAGGAGGGACTATGATGGAAACTGATTTTCCAGCAAAATCGATATTGTATTGGTGCTTTTATAAATAAAATGCGGGTAAAACCGCAGAGTTAGTTATCCTTAAAATATAGTTTTAAACCTGATAAGCATGCAAGAGTGTCGTCCTCCTTGTAGTACTGCTCTTGGAAACTGTACCTGTAGAATTGCCTCAAGCGCTTCCTAAGGTGGGCCGGCAGTTGCTTATGCTGCATGTAAGCCTACGAAAAAGTCTGCAGTTCTAATAACAGTCCAAGATTCACATATTGTACTACGAATATCTATATATATAAAATTCACAAAAAGTTTCTACCTATGTTCTTTATAGTCTTTAATCTATCCAACCGATGTGTCCCAAACCGTTTCATTTGAAAGGCAATAATGCGAAGATGGTATTAGACAAAAAATGGCAGTCATAGGGACTGCCGATAGAAGTGAAGGCTTATAACTTACAATTTTAGCATTATAATTTGTAATTTCTTTATGTTTAAATTAAAGTTGTCCACATCAATCTGGTTTTCGCATTTATTGATACTCCGAGCAACATACACATCACTAATGTTGCATAATACGTCACCTGTATAGCTATAGATATACTGCTACTACGCATGTCGGTGACGCGAACCCACAAGATTTCACCCATCCGTCTAACGCGTACACCACATGATCAGGTATATACGATGTGTTATATGTGTATATGTATATATACATATATATATATTTGTGTACACAAACGCATACGCCAGTCTGGTATCAAAGCAGTACGTACGTCATTAGCATGTCGATGACGCGAACTCGATTTTCCCCAACCAGAAAGTGCTCGACGTGTCTAAAGAAGTTTTTACTTCAAAAATCTAGAAGAAAGTATGAGTTAAAATTTTTAACATTAAAAGGCAAACGGCTAGTAGCTAAGTATTCAGCTCATCTGATGGTAGGTGCTAATCAATGCCCATATAGACAATATCAGAAAAGTTAAAAGCAAGTTCCTGGTCTTTCCAAAAGGATTAAGCTATATTATTGACGATCCCTAAATCGTATCGTCTGGAAAACAGAACGAGAATTACGACAGAAGATGTATAGACCCGTTGATGCGATAGAAGTCACTATAAACATTAATTCAAAAACATTTCATTCATGTAACACCGTGCTAAAAATGTATATTTTTAAACAAAAATACACAAAATTGTCGTATCTTTTAAAATATTTTTATATTAATTTGAAAAATATATATTGCATAGAATTGACTGAGCGAGCGAAGCGAGTGAGGTTTAAAATTACAGTTGGCACGTCATTAAGATTACTCTGAAATAACTTGCCCAATGAAATAAGACAAGTATATACAAGTATTGCTTAAAATGATTATTACATTAGTATTTGTTGAAAGTCATTAACGAAGTGTGATGTTTACATTTTAATCACTACCGTTTGATTCAAATGTATTTTATGTATATGTATATATGCACACATAAATATAACAGTGATTACAATCGGAGCACCATCACGCTTACCAACGTTCAGTGCAAACAGACGGAAGCACCCGTATAATCTGTCATTCGTAACCAATAATAAACCATAAACCTTCGGGATAAGACTTAATTTTATTCGGACTATTTCTATCGGTTGACACATATTTTATTGTCCAATAATGGCGTTAATGAGTGTGCAGGGCACGGGCTAGTGATGTGCGTTCACGCGTCGTATGTGTACAGGTGCGCTTCCGAAAGGAGAACGCAGGTGGCCAATATTGACACACCTGTACCCAGGGGAGGTACTTCCCTACGTTAGCAACCAACTTTAAGTTGTTTGATCGTTAAGCTAAGTACAAGCACGGAAGACGTCGTTCAAATAATTTTCCTATTACAATATGTTGTACTCGCTATCGTAATAATACTAGAGGACCCAACCGATTATGTCTCTCAATAATCACTAATTCTCCTCAAATAATGTAAGATCATGCATAAAACATGATTGCAGCGCCACCTACTGGATCCACTTAATCTAAACTACCCAAGGTGTAATTCAAACGCTCACTAAATCAAAATCAATCCAGCCGTTTGGGAGCAGTATAGTGGCATTAAAAAGAACAAATTCTTATATATAAAGCGGGAGGAAATAAAAAAAACATTTTTAACAGATGATCTTCTTTTTCTCTTCACATCCAGCCAAATACTACCTGAACATCAGTTTTAGCGACTGGCATCTGACGTCCGCAACCAAAAGGGATAAACTGAATTTGAAGGATGGATCAGTTGTGAGGATATTTGAAGGCACTAAAAACCTTTAACGTTTATCAAAGGTGTTCTTAAGAACCGTGATCGACTTTTAACATGCCCATCCGATGCATGGATCATATTCATTTTCAGGCAATCGGCTCATATTTCCTTAACCCAACTAAGAAACAACAACACAAAGTCATTGTTCCCCTGCAAGATTTGAACGCACGACCTCCGGTTTGTAAAGCAAAGGTCATGGAGGCAGTTGTTATTTTTAAGAGATGATATCATGGTCTTACATCTGGAAAGCAACGAAGCATTGCGAAAAACATGGATGGAACAAGGATATCGTGGGTTCAAACCACGCAAAGGAACAATTTTGTTTCCTCTTTGTTAAAAGGCAATATGAATGGGGCATTGATTAAATATAAGATAAATCGTCCGTGAAAAGGAAAGTAAAATGTTACAAAATGATGATATGGTTTTTTTATGCTCATTTAACAGTTACCAGTCTCGGTGCATTAGTACCAATACCAGTTGCATGCAATTCTTGCTGCACTTATAAGGCCGCTTGCCCGGGGAAGCACTACCGCCATTCGCAAAAAGTCGGCATAGAATAAAGTGTGCATGGCTTTTGGGGTCACCAGATGGCCATTCCTAACCTCTTTTTTTCCGACCCCTTTCCCCTCCTTCTTTAATATTTTCTCACCCATCCCAATCAATGCCCTGTCTTACCCGATTTCCTAAGTTGGCAATGCATACGCAACTCTTCAGATGGTGGGTCCATGAACGGCAAGATCGCATAACGTCAGGTGAACCGTCTGTTCGTTTGTTTACTATAATAAAAGATTAATTAATTCTATATCATCTATCCATACGCAGAAATTCAAATAATGAAGTAATTGCTCTCTCAAGTTTTATGAGTTCTTATACACCTAAAAAATTGCAATAACCGGTTTGTGTGCCTCCGAGAGACAACAGTTGTGCTTGAATTCAATGACTTTTTGCAGTAACAAAATTATATCATTGTTCAGTCAATTGGTCCTCCAGATGACAAGACTTGACTCACGAAATCTTAACTAATCTGAACAAATATTAGCAGGAAAATAATATTTTTCACACAACACTATTATTGATTTAAAGTGGTAAAACTTTGATCTCTAGTTTAAGAGTTTTCAAAAATCCTATATCTTATATTATCTCTGATTAATTCACCGTTAAGGTTATTTGAGGTGGTAGACCATAACATCCTTTATACAGCTTTTGCTGCACTTCTACGGCCGCGCTCGCCCGGGGAGGTACAACCGCCCTTCACAGAGTCAGCATAAAATAAAGTAGGCATGGCCGTTGGGGTTGCCGGATGGCCACTCCTTACCTTTTCTTTTCCCTCTCCTGTCCCCCATCCAAACTCGCTCGCCGGACGCCGTAGCGAACGGACGTGTGCTCTCTGCAATTTAAAGTTATATAGTTTATAGTATTGTGGTTATAATTGTGATTATATTGTGCTGTGTATATTGTGTAAACTAATTAATATAGCTAAGGATTAATAGTGCGAACAGGAGAGATTTGACATTGCTGTAAGTTTTAGAAATTTAAGTTAGTTCATAGGGACAGTAGGCAGCTTGGCCATTTAATTAGGTTAATTATATAAATTGATACGCGAACACGCGTCAATTTATAACACTAATTAGTAAATTAATATTTAAATTAGACTATATAGATATTAAATAGGTTTAGGACCACGTGCTACCACGTGGTTACGCTGTGCGGGTGGTTGCAAAACCACAACGTCGGTACCTGCCACTGACAGGACGGAAAATTGAAGGTGACAGCTGTCATTTGAATGTGACAGCTGTCTATTGAAAGTCACAGACTACCAACGTGTGGGACAGGTGTTTATAATAAACACCGACAGGCGTGTTCTGAAACGCGCTCCTAGAGGCACATCCCGAACGAGTTGTGTTCCGAAGCGCGCTCTTAGAGGCGCATCCCGAACGAGGCGTGTTCCGAAGAGGGACCTACCGGTGGGGTGTTCCTAAGGAAAGCATCTGAAAACAAGGACTTGGTAAAGTGGTAAAAAAGGATAAGACTGTAAGTAGTTCTAGCATTGTAATAAATATAATTAGATTTAGGTAAGCAGTCTAGGCGAGAAAGGGCTGGAAAGAGTCGCGATATAAAAAAAGGTAAGAACAAATAGAAAAAGGAAAAAAAAAAGAAATAATATATATTTATTAATCCACTTTCCTTTACTTTTATACCCTTCACCTGTACACCTATAATATTAATTTTATTTAAAATAACTCATTGTAATAAGCTGTAAGATATAGAGTGATGGAGACGTCAGACGATGAGTCTGACCGGGCGGCTTTTGCTCCCTGAAAATCCTTGGTGCGCACCCCTCCTCATAGTTCAGATGAGGGGAGTAGGATGCGCGCCAGCACAAGCGGGGCGAAGCGTTTACTCACCTCACCAGAGGAGGTGGGATCAGCGAGTCAAAAGCCGCGGGTTGAGTGGCGCCTGTGCCAACCGTCGACGCCAGCACCCAAGCATCCGCCAGGGCTATCAGTGACGGCATCACCAGTAGCAGGAATATTAACTAGCGAAGCACCACAGTCGAACGCGGCCAGGTCAGTCGAACGCACGGAGGTAAGTCTCAGTAACAGCAGTAAAGTAGAATTAATGGACCGAGCAAACGCCAGCCTCCAGTCTGTGATGGCCATAGTCTCTGGGCCTACTTCAAGGCTCAACAAGGGCGATGTCAGTGCAGTCGGGACCCATGTCCAAGAGGCCTTGGCCGTTATCGCCTTCTTAAATTTGAAGCTTGCGGACATGGAATTGAACTTGGCGGAACAAAAACTGAAGGTCGCGAAGGCAGAAACCGCTGTCCTACAAGCCGCACAGGCTGACAAACAGGTGACAGCAGTAGTCTCCCAACAACAATAGCAGGTATCGTACGCAACGGCCCTAAAGCTCGCAGGGAAAAGCAGTCCCGTGCCCATGCCCAGGAAAGGAGGCTCTGTCCTAGCATTTTATCCCACCGAAGCCCATGTGGATAAACTCAAGACCGCGGAGGACACCAAGGCCGAGCTGAAGAAAGTTATAAAACCTGCCCACATGGAGATCCAAGTTGAGAGTCTAAGAAAGGTGGGTAACGCTGGGGTGATCGTGCAGACCACCACTACCGAAGGCGCAGAAAAGCTGAAAAGTGCGGCTCCGCCATCTCTCCGGGTGGCAGTCCCAAAAACTAGGCTACGGCAGCTGGCACTAAGAAATATAGAAGGCGAGCCAGATATAGCGGAGATTGCCACTGCCATCTTTGAACAGAATTTCAAAGGAACTGCCTGGACCAAGGACAAACTCGGCCAGGACATGAAAATCTTTCGGCGTAGGGGCTTCAGGGGAACCACCACAGCCATATTAGAGTGCACTACGGGACTAAGGGAAGCAATGCTAAGCAAAGGAAGGCTGTACATTGGATGGCAGGTAGTGGAAGTCACGGACTTTATACTAGTAACCTGCTGCAATAAATGCCAAAGGGACACAGCGTACCATAGGAGTGTCCGGTGGACTGCCTCCTTTATCCCGGGTATGGTAGCTTCAGGAAAAGGCTGCACGAGATGTGTTTGTGCGAGAACAGTATGTGTGCCTGTGGGACGAATGAGGAGGATCGGCACCATGTGCTCTGGGAGTGTCCGCTATACATGGATTTGCGTAACAGGCTACTGAACGGTGTGACCCGCACGGAGGCAGGATCGGTGTATTACGGAGACCTCGTTTCCTCGGCTGAAAATTACGGTGAGTTACGAAGATTCGCACACGAATGGCACCGCTGGCGAACTTCGGAGGAGCAAACGGCGCCCGACACCGAGTCGACCGTTATCGTCTTGTCAGCCCCAGAAGGGGGAGAATGACTAATAAAGAGGGACAAGGAGAAAAATTTAAATAACTTGTAGGGAGTCAAGAAGGCGCATTCGGAGCCTATAGGCCTGACCAGGTGCGCTCTCCCGCGATTCGGCCCATATAACCGAGAGGTTGGTGGAGCGATGGGAAGGTTGATAGGTTGTCCCTACTCGGCATTATCCCGGGTGGTATCGATGCGCCCCCCATCTCCGCAAGGCGCTGGAAGTCATTATAAAGGCACTACCAAACACCACTCCGGGTATTGACGACATCTCGGCGAGAATGGTGAAGGAAGCCTGGACAGTTGCCGCAGCGGAGATGCACTATGTATTTGCGAGATGCGTGGAAGAAGGTGTGTTTCCGGAAGTATGGAAGGAGGGCAGACTAATAGTCCTGCCTAAGAATAATGGAAAACCACCTTCTGATCCGAAGGCATATCGTCCAATAACGCTCCTACCGGTATTGGGTAAGGTTCTAGAAAGGATGATGATAGCATGTGTACCCAGGATCTTCACCGACATCTCGGACAGTCAACATGGTTTCTGCACGGGTCGGTCGACGGTAACGGCCATTAAAGAAATCCTGCTGACAGCCCGGGAAACAAAGAGCAAATATGTGCAAGCGCTGTATCTCAACATATCCGGAGCATTTGGTAACGCATGGTAGCCTATGATATTATTAAAGGTTAAGAAAGGAGAGAAGATGTCCCCCAAACATCTACCGGATGTTGTCGGGATACTTCGCCGGAAGACGTGTAGGGCTATTTCTGGGTGACGCCGTATGCTGCAAGGTACCAACAATGGGCTGTCCACAGGGTTCGTGCCTAGGACCTACGGTGTGGAACATCCTCATGGATGATCTATTTCGCCTATCACTAGCAAATGGCGTCAAAATGGTGGCTTACGCAGATGACGTCACGGTACTGATCGAAGCCAACTCTCGGTCAGAAATCGAGCTGCTCGCTCGGGAGGTACTTGAACAGGTCACGAATTGGGATGCCAGGAACCGGCTGAGCTTTGCCCCGCAGAAGTCAAAAACAATGACACTAAAGGGCAAGTTTCAGCGGTCCCCGGTAATAAAAATGACTGGGATATCAATCAGCGCCATGACCAATGCCACAGTGCTGGGCGTGAGTATAGATACTTCCCTGTCTTTCGGTGAACATGCGAGGAATATTGCACAAAAAGCAGCAAACTACTTCGGTAAAATGTCACGAGTGTCAGCATCGACTTGGGGAATGCGCTACCCGATGCTTCGCATCATATATACGGCAACGTTTGCGTCGACCGTTACCTATGCGGTTTGCTGTGTACCTATGTGCTGGTGGGAGCGAGCGCGTTTGTATGTCGTGCGCTCTGCCCTCTTAAGAGCTCAAAGGGGGCCGCTGGTGCTGCTGACGAAGGCGTATCGCTCAGTCAGCACACCAACGCTGCCAGTGCTGGCCGGGGTGCTACCGGCAGATCTTGAGGTCATTTTGGCAGGGAAAATACAGAGCGAATGTCGAGCTTTGCCCAAACCGGAGTCGAGCAGACGGAGAAAGGCACTCAGGTCAGAGGTGTTGTGTGAGTGGGAAAAAAGATGAAAGGAGGAAACCCCAGGGATAGATCTCCAACAATTTTTCCCGGAGATCGCTGAGCGACTCAGGGCAACCTGGATCGCCCTCGACTATGAAACATCGCAAATATTGACTGGACACGGTTCTTTCCGAAAGCGGCTACACGAAATACAGCTAAGCGAAGAAAGTATGTGTGAATGTGGAACGAGCGAAGAGGACCGGCACCACGTGCTGTGGTCATGTCCACTGTATGATGATGCGCGAGAAGCGATGATGCAAGGTGTGACGCGTACGGAGTCTGGTCCGGTGTACTACCAGGATCTCGTCTCCTCAGAAACCAATTTCGGAGCACTTAAAAGGTTCGCACATGAATGGTACCGAAGGAGAGCCAGCAAGGACCGCATATCGGGGTCCAACGGCGAGTAGTCAAAAATGCTAGTAATGTCAAGACCCTGAAAGGGGAGAGTTGTCATAGGGACATGGTTCAGAGCGAAAAAAGAATTTGTAGGGAGTCAAGAAAAGCGTACCCGGAGCCTACAGGCCAGACCGAGTGCGCCCTCCCGCGATTCGGCCCATATAACCGAAAGGTTGGAGAGGCCATGGGAAGGTTGGTGGGAATGTCCCTACTCGGTGCTCTCCCGCGATTCGGCCCATATAACCGAGAGGTTGGTGGGGCCATAGGAAGGTTGGTGGGAATGTCCCTACTCGGAGACGCGCGCCGGACGCCGTAGCGAACGGACGTGTGTTATAGTCTGCTCCGCATACACTTCGTAGAATTTTCCATTATTTATTCACAGTGCAAAATTGTTCTGTTACTATTTGAAATTGGTAAATAATAACAAATTGTTTAATAACACTGAGTTTTGTGGACAGGAGAAAGGATATTTTGGACATATTTAGCAGTAAGTTAAATCGTGTTTAATTAGTTGATAAGGACAAGTGAATCTCGTTAATTGTAATTAATTCGATACACGAACACGTGCCAAGTGTTAGTACTTTTTAAATAAGTTTGTAATGTAATTAGAAACAATTATTATAACAAGTTTTAATTAGCATAAGTTAGGTTAACCGCGTGTGACCACGAGTTTGAAAAACGCGGGTGTTCACAAAACAATTTTAGAAACTGAGTGGTGTGTACCTGCGATATCTGACAGCTGTCAGCTGTCATACAATACACGTCATTGTCACTGTCATTGTTAACGTCAGTGTCAATAATACTTTTTCATAGATCCATGACCTAAATGAGGAAGATGGGATATTTTAGAGTCTAAACAGTTGGAGTATTTACCCCAGTCAGCATCACAAAGTCTGAATTTTTGTAGAGGGGGAAGATTAGAAACAGAAGGATACTGTTGTAAGGATTGGATTAAGATGGGGAAGTGATCACTGCCATATGAATAAGGCAATATGGACCAAGAAAGGGAATTAATTAATGAAGGGGATGAAAGGGTCAGATCAGGAGCATTGGAGTTATGTCCAGGAGGTGTCCTGCGAGTTGGGGAACCATTGTTTAGAACTGGCATTCGTTGATGCGATACTTAGAAATGTTCACACGACTGATATTCAAAATGTAACTGTTTTGTCATCTATATCGCAATGAAGGATGCTGAAGCTCAATAAGTCATTTATGTATGGGATACAGTGCTCAGGTTTTCGAAACACCAGCAGTCTGAAGGCTTAGAATGGAAGCATGAACCGACGGCAATGATCTCAATGCTATGGTCTGTGAGAAAGCTAGTTATCTCATCGCATAATATCTCAGGTAGCCCATAGGATTTGATCTTGGAAAGGAGCGCACTATGTCATACCCTATCGAAGGCTTTGCTACGTCCATATTTACTGCCAAGGAAGTTCCCCATTGCTCTCGATTCCTTCCGTTTATTGATGGATGAAACGCACTTGTAGATCGCCAGTTTATTGATTTCGGCCAAAACCCTTTTGACGGTCATTGATCAGCTAGAGATCCTCAAGGTATCTGCAGAGCTGGTTGTCGACAAAAGGCTCCATTATTATTGAGAACTAGTAGTTTGACGTATGTGAGTCATTCTTTTTTGCCGCTTTCCAAGACTTCGAGATAATACCTAACGATTGCTGGAAAAGACGCGTTAAGACCGGTGGCAGCTCCCGAGCGCACATGCTAATTAAGATATCCGAAGTTTTGTTAGACCCACTGGACTTATGGATATTAAGAGAGAAAAGCGCTTTACGTACTGTACTTAAATGAAAGTAGACTCGTCGCATAGGCTATTCACTCCGCAGAATGATTAGCGGTGTGGTGCCGATAAGGGATCGGCAAAGTCAAGTTTTACCTAAAGAAGTACAAACAAAATAAGCTTTTCAACCATTCCCACTGTGCAAAGATGGGGTTGTTGGAAGTTTAGAGAGACTAAAACGTAGGAGTTTTCTGTTTTTAGCCCTCTACTAATATAACGCAAATAGCCGGATGCTGACATACGAAATATCAAAATCAATTTTTTCCCCTCCGTTTATTTTATATATTGTTAAGGCGATGCACCAAGGTGTTAAAATAAAATACGAGACTTGTACCCTACTGATACCGTAATACTTATGGATTACGCTTTAGGCTTACTACTTTTATATAAGGATTAAGGCGCAGCGTAAATCGCTGCGCTTTAATCCATCCAATCCATTGCGCATTTAATAATAATAATAAGCAATTAAAAAATACGAATATTAAAAAGCATATAAAATCGAAGATTTTTTCCACTGCATCTGTAAAAATAGGAAGACATCCTACGCTTCTTATATAATTCCCGATTAATCTTCAAGAAAGAAGAATTACGCTACAAACAGAGGCCTAAGGCCTAAGGGTCGCGACGGGCACAATGGGGCCTTGGGTGCCAAAGGTAAAGTGGCGCCATCAGCTCCCCCTGACCCTTGTCGCTTGGTGCGGCCGCTTCGTTCACCCTATGGACGGATCGGTCCTGGAGGATCGCCTCCAGGACCGATCCGTCCAGACAGGGTTTCGTTCAGATTTTATTCTTTAAAATTAAGTAGTCAGCCTAAATCAGTTCACAGGAGATTATTTGCTACTACTGCGTCTTACCTATAAGCGTATCTCTAGCGAATAATTTATCTATATATATATATCTACAAAATCTATTCTAGCCGGATCTAAGATCAGTCATTTTTGTTTTATGTGCACTGTCAATGTGTTATGTATCAGTATTTTTCGGTCAATTTTATAAGAAATTTTTTCTCACCATTTGTTCTGAGCGTGTATTATCTTTGTTTGTATAATGTTAAGTAATCGTTTGTATCTTTTGTGTTTGGTCTTTGAAGTTACAGTACTCTTTTAAAAATGCTTCGGTTGTTTGTATGAGTTTTACAAAGTCTTTTTACCCGAGTTCGCGATTTAAATAAGTGTAACGTGTATATTTGCCTATATAAGTAGATATTTATGTTTGTGTTTAAGCACTTTAAAGACCGAACACGGATGGACGATTTCAATAATCTTGTTTCGAGTGTTACTAAGGAAATGACATCATAGCTAAAATATTACTTCTGAGAATACGTTCTGTATTCTTAGAATTAATATTGCGATGATGCTTGCGTTTTTCTGTGTTACCATTCCTCGGCGATAACACATAACTCCATTTCTTAATCGACACGATTTAATGAACATGGCCCGTCAACGAATCCTTTATGATCCTTTAAAACCTAAGTTTTCACAGCCTTGCAATAGGACAGCTCTACTATTCAATTGCCCGCAGTACCATACCGCTGCCGGCCTTTCGGTAGTTCTAGTTATTATTAAATATATTTGTACTTTCGAAACAAAAAGTAGTACTTAAAATGTCGCTTTTGATTTAAGACAAATGTGATTTTTTTTTCACACGATGAAGATTACTTTCTTAATTGAAAAAAGTATGGCTTTTGATTGTTCGGATTTTAATCGTTTT
>DWHK01000864.1:0-12424 GCA_018247855.1 Graphium androcles
CAAATTTCACCAAGGTATGAGATTTTACTTGTAATAGGCGCATCAGTCGGCGAATTGCGGATAATAGCCCGTTTTTACCATTAGTATTTAACATAAAAATAAACACATCATAAATTTAGCAAAAGGTAATACCATATAGGCACAATTACATAACACAAAAATATTTCGTGCGGGCATTCCGTATTCAGGAATTCAAATAGAAAAGTACTTTTGAAATTCTTATTTCTCCTGTAATTTTTTCATCATCACAGTTTACTAAAACACACTACTTGGAAAGAGTAACGTTCTTATTATTACAACAACGTAAGGTACGTACGTAAGGTTTACTGTCGGTGTGTGTCTCAAATCTCGAACTGAGGAGATTCGATCGAGATTACGTCACAAATCTGAACTTTGTTTTGCTCGACGACGTTTAGCTCTTAGTAGTCGTGTGTACTGTATAGAGCTTCATCATGGCATCCTGTACTCGTGGAAAGTCTTAATTGCCACAAGCTGAATACTCTACTCTAATAGAGTCACAGTGTCAGTACGGGCAATCGCGATTAGGTAGAGAACCGTAATCGCAATCACCGACTACTGTTTGTTAATCTGTTGCTTGAGGCGGTGAAAACCGCCCCGGAACGCGAGTTTAGCGCATGTACCCGCTGTGGTGTCGCTGCGCCCTTAGGCGAGGTCGATCTACAGTGTTTTGTTTGTTAAACCTACGGGTATGTGGTGGATCCCGGTAAGCTGGAGGCACATCGCGGCACCTTATAAAGTCCGCTCTATGAATATAATATGAGTTTTTAACTTTCACAATGCACTTCCGGTACTTTGCTCTATTACGGGGGTCGGATAGGTACAATCGTTAGCTATCAGCAGGTGGCGTTAATCGTCAGCTTTTTTACTGACATGTATATCATGCTGTTACCCTATTATTTGTGTAGATGTCGTAATTATATTTTTATTGTGACAATATTTAAATGTTCTTATTTTTGTAAGACACATATTTTATTATATTACTGTACCTACGTTACACTAAATTATTCTGGTAACAGTTTCCTCAGAATCACCTGAAGACCGCCGCTGAAATAAGATTGTAATAATATATATTTTGCAGATAATTTTAAGTCAGACAAAGAACTATCTTTCATATCTCCTTTTTACTTTAGAAATCCAATGAAAGCTGGTCTCAGAAAACAGACAGGAAACGAAGGAAGCCTGGTTATAGCATTATAGCAAGCGACACACCAATTATTGACATTAATAGAAAACAGGATGAAGATGATAATGACATTATTATAATGGAAGATCTAAAGAATCCGTTACGTTATGCACTCATACATTTTATTATAGTGGAAATGTCATCTAAAAAAAACAGATCGTTATACATCGTGACGGTAATAGAAGGATGAAACAATGACTTGGAATACTACTTATTACTTCTAAGGTACAAGTATGGCACTCAAAAGTTTCTTATGCCAGATAAGCCTGATGTTTCCCTCGTAGAGTATGATTTAAAATATATTTTTCCAAAATGTTTAGACCGTTTCATATTTTTTCAATTAATTAAATTTTTATTCCCATTTAAAGTAAATGAAAACCAATGTTCCAAATAAATGAGGATCGTTTACTCGTATAATTATAGAATTGTTTCTGATTAAGGGTTATTTATTGGTTTTTTATGTTATAAAATGACAACTTGCACATATCATAATTATAAATATCCCCTTATTCAGAGTGTACCCCTTAGGGTACACTGTGACCCAATCTCCATTTTTAAGTTTTAGGCTCCTAGTTTTATTTATGTAATATAATAATGTAGAAATATATATCTTAAGTGGAAATACAAAAACAAATCTGCAGTGTGTCAAATTTTTCAGTAAATCTTTAACATTTTAATGTTATTTGGTCTTCTGAAAAAATCTGAGTGACTGTGCCACCTTGATCTTGTTAAAAATTAGGCAATACAACAGTTTTTACAGATATACATGTTCAGAAGCATGTAATAATATCACGTGCGAGTCGGTGTGTTCGTTTTTAAAAGCGATAATATGAAAGTCTATTCCAGTTAAAAGTACGACACAAGGTAATCAAAAGCTTATCGATCACGCTAAACTGCAAAATATTAGCAGAAACCGATTCATACTCACATATCTTATAACATTACCTTTGCGTTTCAAACGTTTTTACTCCATTATGATGGCCGGTTTTTGTGTGACTTTTTGTTTACTTTCTCTGTATCTTTGATTGGAACAGAATATACATCGATGGCGGTTAAAAGGTTAATCAGCTGTTGCAGCACTTCAAGTACTTAACCGTTCGTCGACATATCTATAATATTGTCGATAGTGGCAATCACTACAACAGCAATATTTCCGGCAAAAATATAAACATTTCACGTATTTGATATTTTATTAAATACGAATGCTATGAATTTGGGTCATTTTATTAATAAGACTTATTTTTCTCATGTCATATTATGCTTTATATGTCTGAAACATTGCTTTAATACGGTAAAATATTTCGATTGTACTTATAAGTGCATTATTTTCTTAGTTTGGAAGAAATACTTTAAATAAATTATTAATTACTTTTAACAATAATTATGAGAATAGCGTGATGGTGACGCGTACTCTCTTTACCGACGACGGCCTTGATCACCATAACAAAGTGGTTATTTATTTATCCCATAAGTATTTATGCACAATTTAGAAATTTTGTCTTGTTTCCGGTTTTGATATTAAAATAAAACTAACAATGGTTAAGATAAATTTTAATTGGTTTTAAAATAAACTTATCATTACGCTACATGCAGCATCCCCGCTATGATTGATAAAGGATTGTTTATAATACTCCAAAAACAAATACTGAAACAAAAGAACTAGGGATCGCTGCTAAAGTAATCCTAAAAGCTAAATGAAAGTTTTGCTTACACTAATTGCTTGATTACGCATGCTTGAATTTTGACATCCACATTTATGCCACTGTCTTCCTCATTGTTAAGTGTTCCAGCGATTTATAGGCAGATGTTCTGGACAATGGCATAGACCCGCGTATCAGTATACTATAGAAATACTAAATAAGGGAATTCAAAACATGACACTGCTTAGGTTCTAAGTTTAAATAGAAAGAGTTTAATAAAGAACCTTATACAATAACGACATTATCCTTAGAAGAACTGATTCGTTAATGCAGAGGCGCAAATTATAAGTGTGATCCTTACAAAGTAATTATTTGAGTTCATTTCGAATCAAGTGTAGTGGAAAAATATTTCAGTAAAACTGTACACACGATTGCATATGTGTTAACCATTCTGAATTAAAGTTGTTTATTGTCATACCAACAGAATATTTAAAAACACAACCAAAAATCATTGTAAGAAATAGTCGGAGACAGATTTTGAATTTTAACAGCATGTTAGGCATCAACTTTATGCAATGTGTGTACGTACATAGACTGTGAATAAACGTGGTAATCGAAATTTTTCAAAAACTGTATTTTTTTAGATTTTTTATTTTATATATTTTTTTTTATTTTTATTTTTTCGGCGCTCTACCCCGGAGTGGGTGAATAATGATTAAGACACGACGACATATAACCTCGATAATACAATAATTATAGAATAAAGTAAACATTTCTACTACATCAGTTTTGAATGGTAAAACCTTAGAAAGCATTATATTCAAAGCTGAAATTGTAGAAAATAAAATATAGACTAATAACTAAAACGCTTTTAGATTACTCTAAGACAATGAATCATTGTGAGTTGTTATATTGTTGCAGTACTAAGTACTTTATTCAAGCTTAATATAAACAGTGATGTAACTGTACTTTGTTATGTCTATATTTTATCTCATAAGAAATCAAAAGCAATTAAAGTCACTACATAATAGAATAATACATACTAAATATCTAAATACTACAGACTTGTTGACGCTTTATTGAAACCACTATGCAAGCCCAATTGCAATATTTTAGAAGAGAATGTGCTTTTTAAAAATCTTAATTTTCTTTCATGTCAACTACTTGTGACAGCATCATGTATATTAATTTTTTATACATAACACTATATAAATACTGAATATATTAAAGTAATAAATACCATAGGATAGATACAAATCTGTAAGCTGTTTTAAAATGTTGACATTTTTCTATGCTATGGTTGATAATACTTTTTAAACATGCTGTCACAAAATACCAATTAAAGCTTAAGCGACTGGCTACATTATTTAATTTTTTAAAGTGAATTTATATTGAATGTGCCAGTTATCGATGTTATTCATTGCATATTATAGTGCAGGAATATATAGTCGGGGTGGTTGATTTCCGGCGGCATTATTGGGGAAGTGGGCGATAGCAGTTGGAATCCCATGAACATAAAGGTGCGAAGCAGCGTTGCTCTGTCCGGCCTGGACTTCAGTACGCAGATGATGCAGCTGGAAAACGAATGGTATTTTAGAAGAAATGTTGCTGAAAAATATGTATTGTCAGTTCCAATCAAAACAAAGGAGAAGGTAAACAAACATAAGTCTCTTACACAAAAAGCCAGTAATGAAAATGGAGTTAAATTTTTTTTATTTTGATATGGATAAGCAATGTTGTGAGGTATTGTGAGAGTAAGTTACTTTCTGCTGATATTCTGCAATTTATGAGAAATTTAGTGTAATCGGTGTTTCATTTGTTTACTTTTGTACATACCTTTAATTGGCATTGATTATAAATATATGGGAAATATCCCATTATACTTATGACATATGTTTCAATTGGATCCTGTATAAGGCTACTATTTTATTAGTTTGAAAAACATGCAAATTTAACATTAAAATATTGTATTTTTACACAAATAATTCAATATTATATGCAAAGTAAACTTTATTTTTATATAATGATACTCTTATGCATTTTTTTATGAATTTTACGTATTATCAATAAGTATGTCAAATATTGGGTGTGCATTTACAGGCTACACATAACATTATCACATATTTGAACCTTTTTTATTTTTTTGAATACAAACATTAGTACATTTATCAAAGTTGACCATGGGCCAGATGGAAAACAGAAATTATTGTTTCAACTGCCAATTGATATGGAACAGCTAACTTTTATTAATTTTGATGTTTCTGTTGTACTCACTTGTTGCAGCCGAGTCTCTCCTCGGCAAAGTCCAATAGCAGCATGAAGCTCTCCTTGCTACCGGACTGAAGCACTCCGGGCATGCGCAGATAGATGGTATTGCAATGCACCACCTGTAATTAATTAATGTCTTATGTAAAGTAGGTTTGTTCACCCCATAATATCGGTGCCCAGTGAAAAACTATATTTCTATATATAAACAAATTCACAATTGAATTTTCAGCTTTAGTAGTTTCCTTAACAATTAATAGGTATATCTATTTGCATTTCGGACAATATCATTATATTTCTTTTAATTCTATTTACTATATTATTACTTATTCTTTATATTATATTATTCTTTCTATTATTACTTCAAGTGCTTAGTTAAAAAAAATAATAATGTCATGTTAAGAACTCTATTAAATATTTTACAATGTAAAACTATTAACAAAAATAGATAATTTCTTGAGGAATAAAATCCTGTTTACAACTTTAAAGCGTATTTGAGCCACAATATATTATATATTCCCTATATGTATGGGATTCAATACCAAACATTTTTCCATATAATACTAGCTGTATATACCAACTCCAAAATGAATAATTTTCTGTGTTCTTAATAAATTGTTGCTTGAACATTTTACAATTATATATTGATTTAAGATCTAGCATGAAATGTAGAAATACATTAATATTCCTTATTATAACAACATTTACATTTAATGTTAAAAGTATATTAAATATTATATGTATCAATGGAAAGGATACTTACTGCTTCCCAGCGGGTTACAGTGTTCTCAGTGAGGAAGATTTTGAAATCAACTTTCACTGGCTGTCGATCTTTACGCTCCAGAATCTTGCTGATAACCTGAAACATAATTATTTAGACATTAGCACATAGTAAATGTTATATTTTCAATATTAAAATAAACATTACTGACTTATTGGCTATGAATACTAAGATATGAGTTATTATGTGTGGGTGGCTTATAAGATGGTTCTCCTGAGGTTAAGTAATAACTCTAGTTCATACCTGCAGTTATACTGTCAATGTATTAAGAAGGTTTTTGTTATATTTCTGAGTGATGTGAAACTAGGTAATAGTAGGTATTGATTGGTGACATTTTGATTATGGGTAACAATTATGTCGTCTCTGTATTCACTAAGAAAAGAACAATACATATCAGAGTACTTTTGTGAACATTGTGAGGTTAATGTCCAGCTTAGTTTTAAGTATGTAGACAGACCTAATAATCAGTACACTGTGCACATGTTTAATATGTAATTTTGTCTACTTTTAAAACTGTTGTAAGGAGAACACCGCATGGTTCAATATGACACTTTATGTATGCATGTGATATTAAAGTGTGCCCTAGATGTAGAGTGCTCATTCTAAAAAGACATGTTATCTTTGTCAGTGATAAAGAGGTCAATCTGTAACTGACATTAGCCGGATTGATTTTAACAATGAATCTTCTATTGATGGAGCCATTCTATTAAAATCTGATTCAGAAATGTAAATTCATTTCAAAATGGTTATTAATTTGAAATTTTTTAAAAAATTGAAAAGATTGAAAATGAGATATGTGCTTTTAAAATATAACTTAGGTATAAAAGTGTGTATGTGTGTGTATTTGTGAAGGTGATTCTTTATTAGAATTATTTATGCATGATCTTTTGGTTAAAGGTTCCAGAACTGTGAACTGAAATGTCTGACCATGTTACATTTTTAAACATGAATCGCCTTTTCAACACATATTAATCCCTATGAGGTTGAGGTTTGAATTCCGCGAAGAGACAATGACTTTGTGTTGTTATTTCTTAATCGAGTTAGGGTAGTATAGGTTGATCATGCAATCTTAATTTTTAGGCAATCTGGTGATCAGCCTATATCATCCTAATCAAACTAAAAAAACAACACAAATTTATTGTCTTTCCGCGAGACTCGAGTCGACCACCAATTCGTAAAGCAAGGGTTTGGACCACTAGGCCACAAAGACAGTAAACAGAGTACAAAAAAGTCTTTTAGCACTTTTAATCGCTTTAGCAAGTGACAAAACATAAATAATATTCTTATAGTCTATTTCCAGTATCAAGCGCTTAAAGGAACTGACCACTTCCCCTGTTGGCTAAATAAAATGAATGGATGAGTTCCAGCGTTCGAAGCGCTTAAAGCGACTGACCGCTTCCGTGTGTTCCAAATAAAACGAATAGAAGGGTTCCAGCGTTCGAAGCGCTTAAAGCGACTCACCGCTTCGCGACGCTCCGGCTGCAGCGCCGGGAGGGCGCGCGGCGCGGCGCCGGCGTCGGCGGCCAGGCTCTCCGCGCTGCTCGTCAGCGAGCTCGCGCTGGCCCATAGCAGCGCGCTCAACAAGTCACCTAGGTGTCACATGTGGATGGATTCACATCAATAGATGCTTGTGGTAAGAAAAAATATTAATCATTGTCTTCAAATTTATGAAATGTATTGTAATGCCGTTTAGGAACCAACATAAACGAGGAATATAGAACAAACACATAACATCAGAATGCATATATGAATATGTCAGCTTATTGATCAGACATCATTGTTGTCTGCAAAACTGAAACTGTTATTGTTTAGTTGAAATCGTGCTCTACTTTAATAACACGTATTGACAACATGATCATAGAAGATCGAATAAATCGCAATAAATATAATGCATTAGTTTGGGTGTCTGAATAATTTGAAGTTAAAACCCAAATATACTCGAAACGAACATGTAAAAGTAAAATCAAGTGACAAGACGAGTATGAGCGCTTAAGATGTTATCTAAAAAGAACTTACAGATCTAAGTTTACAGATGTCTGTTACATAATATTTATTTATTCATTAATAAATAGTGTATGGCTTACGGTTGTTGTCGTCGTGGGTGGGGGTTGATGGTGTTGCGGGGCTCGAAGCCCCGCTATTCACCCCTCCGGGCGGTGCCGAGCCATGAGCAGGGACATCAGGACCACCTGTTTGTCATACGATAATGTGAACTAGCCGTGTTGAGCTTAGGTAATTTAGTGACCGAGCGGTCGCCTTTAATTCTGTATACTCGAGGCTAACCTGAGTTCAAACCCCGGTGCCGGCACCAATGAAATTGTTAATTTCTTATTTTAAGTGCTGATTTGTAGGCTCGGCGGTGAAGTAAAACATCGTTAAGAAACCTGCATATCTAATGTGTGAAGTTCGCCGCAACGCGTAATCCGCAGTGGGGTCGCGTGGTAGCTGTAACCTATACGCTCTGTCCAGATGCCTTTTCGCAGCAGTGGGACAATTTGAAAATAGATTGTACCTTTTTTTATTTTCACGCCTTACTTTGTCTCCGCGATTCATTAAGTAGCACACGGCGATAAAGTTACCCAATAACCAACCTTCATAAAATGTGGGTAGCAGTAGAAAATTGCGGTGAATGTGAAACGAAACCATGAAACTAAACGCAACGGGCAATCGAGCAGGCGGCACACCTAACTGATTTACCAAAAAGTCTACACAAGGAAATAATTCATGTGTTGTAGGGACTTTGTACAATAATTAGTGGATCATAAAATTTGTTTTGACTTACGTCACGTCATGTGTAAGTCTATCTGTGCGACCAAGTTACGATTATACCCTTTGACGTTTACAACCATGGTGGAGTCGCGTATGCTTTGCCAACCTTAGCGGGCCTTATTTAACAGTTACTTTAAAGTTAACCTAAAAGTTATTCCATTAAGCACTGTCATCACTTGGTACATCTTTTAGCGGTAAAGCAGCTCTGTACTGTACCGCCATTATTGCCACTTCACTCCGCAGCGTTAGTTAATTTTCTACCACGCACGACACCCTTGTGGAATCGATTGTCGCCAGCGGTATTTCTGGACCGATACTATTTAGGGACCTTCGCGAAAAGAGCATATTCCTATCTTAAAGGCCGGCAACACTATAGTAACTAAACTGGTGTTGCGGAAGTCCATGGGTTGGGTGATCGCTAACCATCAGGTGATCCGCTTGCTCGTTTGCATCCTTCTCTATATATAAAATAAAATATATACTCACCACAGAGGCCCGGCGCCCAGGCACAGCGAAAAACACTCGGCGTCGGAAGCCGACATGGCCGAGCGCTTGCTGCCGGCCGCGTTCAAGGACGCGCAGTCACCACTGCAATGAAATTGCGCATCAGTCTCGTTTACCCTATTACGACAAAGCTAAGAGGGTTATTATTTTACCAATCTCTGCCTCTATGCAAGGAATTTAGGTATGCTCCACCGTTGCATTTTAACCATTTATCAAAGTGTGATTGTTTTTGTCAATCAATTCGTTAATGTGATCTTGGTAGTAAAGGCTACATTTTAACAGACATCGAAAAAATTTAAACCCGTAGGCAGGCTTAGTACTCAAATTTAACGGTCTTTTTTAAAATCGTGTCCATAAGGACATAAGGTATCAACATGTTTGTAGTAAGGAAAAGAAATACCCATTTTCGTCTCAGCTAAAATGCGTCGTATTTTGTACAAACAAAGACAAAGGAATGGCGCTTGTAATTTTTCCGCCAAAAGGACAGGACGACGGACAGACATCCTTGTATGTTTATTTCAATGTATCTTAAAAACTAGTTTATAACGTCAATATTAAAACCTCAAATCTCCACATAGGCAATAAACATATAATAAGGTTTCATGTAGTAGTTTCAGTAGAACAGTACTAGATAATCTACTAGCCACTATAACGAACCATACAATTAACGTAACGTTTAGACCTAGTTATAAGGCAAGGTATAAAGGGCTCCATTCACGACACGTTCACAGATCCAAGATGGTCTCACATCTTTTCAAAATCCAACCGTGAATATGCAAAATGGACATCGTTCTCCGTACCGCCTCCCGGCTGTGGGTAAGGAAACCGTCCAACTAAATAGCACGCCATCCAGACATTTGAATGCCTCTGCCTCTAAAAGTCGCAGGATATGACAGACGTTTGTCCTTTTATTCATCAAGTCTTTTCACACATTACTCGCCTTATCGAGGCTCTAGGCGAGTAATGCAAATAAATTAAATTTAGCAATAAGAAGTTTATTAGGATTTTTATTTATTCAAGTTGGCGAATGTCCAAATCGATTGTAATATGTTCGTATTATTTGTTAACTAACAGATGAAACTATGCCAATTAGAAAATTAATTTCAATTACTTAAAAATCAAAGGAAACAACGATAAATCCAATAAATCGCAATAAATAGACAGACACCATTCCTTTTATATATATTCTTATGCATTTAATTTCAAATTGAGCATTTAACTGACATAACCTTAACTGAATACAGGTATTGAAATTTACTTGTTTATCAATGATGTCACTAGATATTTTAATGCCTTAAGTTTTTGCGTAAATAAACCTTCACGCGTGCTCAGAGATTATGTTATACAGATTCAGTAAATATTTCTAAGAACCTCTGGGAGTGCTATCAGTACTACAGGTGTTATCATTTTAGGTTTACATACGACAACACCAATTATTTTATGACTATGTCTGTGCAGAGATTATTTAAAAGTCTTCCATAGCGACAGACAAGGAAAATATTAACCCTATTCTATCGAATTGGAGTCACAGATCTGAACAGTGAAAGCCCTTGAGAAGTTTCCCATTCACTCAATATTATTCGCTTCATTGTTGTGTTCAAGTCTTATACACAATACACACATCGATAATCCCTGTAACATCAGAAGGTTCTAACAAATACACGTCCTATAAGGAAATCACACCTTAATCCTAACGCCAAATTAAATAAATCATTAATTATAAACTACTTACAATAGAACTTCGCAAAAATAAATAGATATATAATAATTGATTTAATTATGCTGATAAGCTTACATCACGGAGTAACATGGGATGGAAAAAGAAGAGGATGACTACCTGGCAACATTGGCAGTGGCACTTCAGTATGTGGCATGTAAGATGTAGTGCTTTACTGATTTTATAGGAAAAGGTTGGTAAGCGGGCAGCTGATGTTAAGTGATCCCGTCGCCCATGGACAAACAACATCCGAAGAGTTGCGTGTATGTTGCCAGCCGCAGAAATTGGATAAAACACGTTAAAGGATTAGATGGGTCAGGATTATATTTATGATACAGTGGGGAAAAACAGAGAAGAGATAGACAAGGAGTATGCGATTTATTTAAGAAGGATAATATGTTTGAATTTTCAGATTCTATAGCATATATATACATACATAGATATTATACGAGAATAAAGAAATTCTTTAAGGTTTTTTTCTTAGTGAGTCCGTTATGTTTTACAATAGTTATTAGACTGTAATATGCTCCGGTGAGGTCCTCGGTAAATTTCCATTCACCGCGTAACGAATTAATAAATTGCTAGCAATGAATACTGAGACCACCGTCGTGACGTCGCTTTGATTACTTGATTTAGCCTTTATGATCACCTGAACGAAACAGGATTGTTCTAAGGTCTTCTAGAAACTTCTAAGGCTCTATATAGCCAGAGAGGTCTGCCAGAGTAAAGGCTTCCTAATAATCTTGTATATAAGGAAAACAGATGGTAATACGACCTTAGACTTAAATTAAAAAGTTGTATTATTTTCACAGAAAATTACAAAACCGACTCTTTTAGAAGTGAACTTTCGTAATATATTGTTTCATCGTTTATGAAAATATTATGAAACCAATTTGAAAGTATATCCTTTTAAAAAACAAATCGGTTTATAAAAGATGAAGGTCCGAGGTTACGAACAAACATAAATAATGGTAACGAATTGTACACTTCCTCTTTTTTTGAAGTTGGTTAGTAAAAAGTTATCAAGTCCCGTATAAATTTACTCTTAAATTACCTTATACTTTTAATAAAAACGCCATCTAAATAGGTTTATAAATAAAGGACATAATAAAAGAAATTTTATGAAAAATATTCAAACGAATTGAGAATCACATTCTATTTTGAAGCCGGGTAAAAATGCCTATATATACACGGTTATGCTAAATTAGTTAGACCTGTGTAGAAATTCCCCCTAATCCTTTTTCCTAAAATGGCAATATTGAATTTAGTTTTCTGTCAAGTCGAACTCACATGGTGGTATATGGCGACTCTAAGAAGATTTTTATACATAAAATAACATTGAAATTGGCCGCTTATCTCGTGGATTTTTCTGATTTTCTTTTAAAAATAAACCTACCCTAAACGACCACTAACATTTGAACTCAAAAATAGACAAATTCGTTGAACCTTTTCCGAATTTAAGCGAGACTAACGAACAACTTTCCATTTTTATATATAAAGAGAAAAAAAATTAACCTGCCCGGTGCCCGCGCACGTCTGAAGTC
>DWHK01000865.1:0-12424 GCA_018247855.1 Graphium androcles
TTTTTTTTTTTTTTTAGGTTTTGGTTTTCGATTTTTTTATGGACTATATGTTGGGGAATTTTTTTGTAGTTTTTGCTTTTGTATTTTTTTATTATTTTTTATTGTATTTAAGTTTTAAGGGCTAAACTTCTTAATAACAGAGTTTATATAGTTTTTCAATTTCTTTTTTAGTTGTGTTTTTTAACTTTAAAAATGTCGATTTTTTGAACTGGTGGTACAAGCTTTCAGTTAAAATTTATAATTTTTTATGATATTATATTTTGATGATCTTACTTAATAAGTATAGTGCCATCAAAATTAGATTTTTCTACAAATGTTTTAATCAATTCGTTTGTTTTGATATGATATCATGTGATATCATTTCCTCTTCGTTTTTTTAGCTAATTTGTTTTTATACAAACTGTGATAACTTTCCGGTGTAACATGTTGCTTTTTCTCGATAGTCAGCCAAGGTTGTAGCAGCTGCAGATGTTCGGATATTGCGAGTGTCTATACATATGCGACGGCTTTACTTAGTATCAGGTGAACTGTCTTCTTACTTGCCAATATTTCTCTTTTTTTTAAATTAAATAATTGCCTGAAATAAATTATGTCTGTGAGTTACCATTTGTTTCTTCAAAATTATGTTTTTAATATATTTTTACTACTAGATTGTGTGATTTACATCAAGCTAATTACTATATTAATTGTTTCATTGCCTTAGTCAACGCCACTTTGTCAAGGTCTTCCACGCAAACTAAGCCAATACAATGTCCTTCCGTTAATACAGCTAAGGCACCCTCTGTTCAACTTCTTCCTGGCTTTCCAAGTCTTCCTGGCTTTCCAAGCTTGCGGTTTTAACTAAAGCTTGACTCTATCCTTTTTGTTAGGTTCTCAGCCTCAGTCTTCAGGCATTGCTAATTATCACTTTCTTTACACTCTCCAAATTCCAAAATTTTTAGCCATATTCAGTCACGTATATAAGGTATATTTACGTTTATAGACATTCAGTCTGCTGCTAGAAAGCAATAAATACTTTCAAAGGCAGTAGTTGTCCTTCTACAGGATCGACCCGTACCCAACATTTCTTTCTACTCGTATGTGCGTGACTCTACCAGTGAGGAGTTATCAACTCATGAAAATTTAAACTCACTTGTTTTTTTTTTTATAGGAAAGGTTGGCCAGCGAGCAGACGGTTAACCTGATTTTAAGTGATCCCGTCGCCTCGCCGTTGCATGGACATACACAACATCCGAAGAGTGCGTATGCGTTTCCAGCCCTGGCAATTGGATAAAACAGGTTAAAGGGTAGGATGGGATAGGATTATATTAAGGATTTGATGGGAAAAGGAGTGGGAAAAGAAAAGGTAGGAATGGCCATCCGGCAACCCCAAAAGCCATGAATACTTTATTTTATGCTGGCTCTGTGAAGGGTGGTGGTACCTCCCTGGGCGAGCGCGGCCGCAGAAGTGCAGCAAAAGCTGTATGAAGGATGTTATGCTCTACTACCTCATACCACCGGATTGGATTATTATGATAAATCGTCAAAAAAAATTATAAATTTTGTGCAACTGCGTGAATATATCTGACTATATATACATTTCATAGGTCTTATGTGAAACGTTACATCGTTCAAAATAACGTTGATGTTGCGCTAATGTACGGATCTTTGCGCAAGTGTTACCCATACCCTTTATGTGTTGGAAATTTTAGGCATGAATCTTGTAACTGCCATAGCAACCGGATGCGTCAGCTGCTAACTATTATGGGGACGTGCTCCAAACGAATAATCTGTCTAAATTTATTCATATGGAGAAATCCAGCATCCGTCTAACCTTCTGAGGAAATAACCGTAACATAAAAGTATAATTTTAAAAGGTAACCTTACTTTGGGTTTGTCCATAAATCCATACTTGCAATATTAAGGATACGTTGATTGTAAAATTAATTCAGAGTTGTATTCGTTATACAAATGTACATCATGAAAACTTTCTCGTTGCACTTAGTAGTTAATTTTTTTGGTAATGTCATAATTTGAAATGATTATTATAAGGTATTTTCAATAACGCAATAAATATGAAATAAAATCAATGCTTAATTCTTTGATTTTATATACAATCAATCTAATAGTAATTAGTTAAAATGTTTAAAGAGCAAAGAGATTTAGTACACAGTGAATATTTGCTATTTATTCCACTAAAATAGTGACTCACTTGGTCGTAACGATGATGTCCTAGTAAACAAAACTAACAAAGGGCCAATCATACAGAACGTCAGGCTTAAAGTATCGTCACTACAGCAGTCAGGGCTAGAGAGGTCGTGGTAAAATGAGTAATAAGCGTTCTCGTCATCTTTTACTCTTGAACAAAAACTTCACATTTGTAAAAGAACAACATGAAGTTACACACACATGAACTAGGCTGTTTATGTAAAATTCGCTCCATTTGAATTAAAAGCTCGTTATTAGCCCGAAACGATCTTACTCTACGGCCAAATCGCAAGTTTCTTTGCAATTCTAGAAAATAATTGAACACTTCTCCCGTTTTTCTCGTTCAAAATAATCCGAGTTCCAGTTGCTGCAATCCTTTTAACACTTGATTATAATTTGCATAATGAAACAATTCCAACTCCGTGAACGGTATAATTACGAAAAAATGTAACTCGCCTTAATTAACACCCCAATTAAGAATTTAAGGCTGGTGAAAATCTTTAATTTTATGGCTAAAACAGGTAACTATGCGAATTGTTGACCTGAAATTTTGTGGGAACATCATTGACTTCTAAAACATCAACCGTTATCGTAAGTTGTTAGCAACACCAGTCTCTAGCTATCACAATCACCGGAAAAAAACATACAGCCTATAGCTGGCGTAAGATAAGTTGTTATATCCCTGCCAAGTCTAAAATTACTATCCGCATTTCCTAAAAAATTCAAACAAATTCTATCGCATAAATTATGTTACAAGCAAAGCGGTGAGGGGAAAGGTGTATTGTCTATTACAGCTACACGTACTTCTAAAAAGAGATTGGCGAGCGAATTTATATTCATAAGCGCAGTAAGACGTAGTGGGGGATGGTGAATTTTGTAATATTATCGAAGGAGCCACCCTCTCAGGTAATCGACTGACAAATGTCTCAAATATTTTACCGACTTCATTCTGTGGATGCCATGAAATGTACATATTTGTAGCGATATTTCTTATTTTTCGTATTCGTTTCTCACGCAGACTAATCTCGTTGTACCTATAGATGCGAATTATAAAAATTCTTGTTTTTATTCTTTTAATATATTACATTAAAAATTTGCAATGAAATATATATAGTTACTCTAGTCGACCGTTATTAAAAAACCTTCATATGCTCTCCCAGTTCATAAATTCATCTCCATATTCGGAAAATGCTGGTTAATAGCCTCAATGTCTATAAATCCTGTTTTTCAAGAAGATAACCATCCGCTCTTCGTATAACAAACTGATCTATGTCATAAGACAGCTTACTGATCATAGTTAATTTTACTAAATAGTTAATGCCTGCTATATTCAACCTTTACATTAGCAGAATCGTCAAGTTGACAACCTTGATGTAGCCATTGTAACAAAAGAACAAAGAAAGGAAGAATCAACCGAACTTTATACCGAACAGAAACAAACGTACCGTGTACTAAAACCAGAAAAGTGCGAGTCAGATTTGCATACGAAAGGTTCCGTACCACTACACAATGTAAAATTCAATACTTGTATGGATTTTGTATGGATGAATTGTATGGGATTTAATTTTTTATTTAATTTTGTTTTAATACTTGTTGCAATAGCAGCCATGAAAGTATAGGAATGTTTTGGTATGAGCATATTCTATGAACATATCAAGTGCCTACTTCTTGCCATTATTAAGATCAAGCAAAAAACGTTTCTAGTAGGGGAGAAACATTTACTTTTTAATTTATATTTTTAATATATTGTGGCACCAGAAACACACATTCTGTGAAAATTTCAACTATCTATTACGGATCATGAGGTACAGCCCGCTGACAGTCAGACGGACGGATGGACGGATGGACGGATGAACAGATACATGGACGGATGGACAGACGGACACAGTATATGAAGGTGTAGAGTATAATAAATATATATATATAAAACGGGACCCGTTGGTTACGAAACCCTGAAAAGAAGAAATTATTTTTTGATCGTCTTTATTCACTTTCTTAACGTTTATTATAACGTTCCTTCAATATTTCTTGTGTTTAAGAATCAGCCTCTCAGTAATAAGTCGGCTGCGAGCTGGTCTGGTATTGTATCTGTTTTAAAAAGAAACATTAAATTTCGCATTGAATACTGGCTCATTATGACTTTTAGTGACCACACGTTACACGTTCTAGTACAGAAAAACAGTGTGATAGGAAATGTAAAGACTATTAAGGGATTGCTCCATAGACTTTTAATCTATTTCCAGGTGGTAGAGGATAATATTCTATCCACAGTTCTTGCCGTATTTATAAATTCGCTTGTCTAGGAAAGTACTTCCACCTCACGTATAGATCCAGCATGAAATAAAGTATACTTGGTGTTAGGTTTTTCCCGATGTATATTATATTCTCATATTTTCCCACACCTGTCCCCAAAGCCAAAATTTGTTCTTAACCCCTCCTAGCCAATAACTAAATAAATAAGTTAGTTACTTTTCCGTTGTGGATACTTGGACTACATCAATCCACTTCGGGTTGGTCTTCTATCATGGTTATCATATACTGTCTAAAAGATCTTATGAAACAGTAACATATCCTGTCACTGTTTCGTTTTGTACAGTTTGTATTTTACCGTTACAATTTAAACTTTAGTCGGATTCATTTTATTAACACCTTATACAAATCGATTTAAAAGTTTTTAATCGGGAAAAAAATTATCACTATATTTACTATAATTTAAGTGAATATTTTTTTACTTAAATAACTGATACTCTAATTTTCAAGGCGGAACGAAAGATTATATTATCAACGTGAATTTAAGGGATAAGCATATAATTAATTATCGAGGTACATTGACGTATATTTGAAACGTTAATTAATACTGACTTAAATTAAACTTAGCATACATTACAGCTATTATAACGTGGTTAACTCGGACTTGAAAATGTATAACAGCCTTATACATGAAATATTGTGTATTATATTAAAATATACGTTTCCGTTGGAGTTAAACTTTTTATTATGAAAGAAATGATACAAATAAAATCGTGAACGTTAAAAAAACCAAGCTATGGAAAAATCTCGTCTGTTGTTAATTTGAATGTTTTGTAAATATTGTGATATTGTGTTTATTTATTAAAAACAACAAAGTCAAAATAAACTTACTAAGGTTAAGACCCAACATTCTGCCGCCCTGCGTAGGGTACAAAATTAGAAGTAGAATTAGACTCCCCAGACGATACGTGTCTAGAATCGACAATGCGACGGGGAACGGAGATCCCGAGGTAGATAACTTAGTGGACCAGACGCCTATTGATTTATACTCTGAAGATATTTTTTTTATTTTTGAAAATCTAAGACACAATTCTATAATTTTTATCATTAATTAACTGTGGAATTTAGGTACCTAGTATAATTTATGTAATTTATATGTTACCTTTATAGAAATGTACAGATTAGTCAAATATTGGTATTTCCAACCAATCCATGGTTAACGTTGGCATGTTTAGAATTTTGGGTAGCATATAAAATTCTTTATGCGATAAAGTTTAGAGTCAAATTTTATTGTACATTCTATAACATTACAGATAAGTTAACATGTACGTAGCGTCGTAATTCTTTCAAAGATCCCAAATAACACAGAGTCAACGCCAGTTAGGTAAATAAATAAGATTGTGCACCCTCGTGGGCAGTGTACACAGAATACCGAGATATGACAAAATATAAGGGAAGCTCTGGGAAACAAAACATTTTTCTTACTCTAACCTCGTGTTTACCGCCAAGTGTTTGCGATCCCGGGTACCCAGATGTTATTCGCCATAAGCTCCTCTTATTAGAGATTCCGTATGTTGAACCACAGAAGTATCAACGGCAAAGTATTTTTGTTTCAGCTTCTTTATTAATATAGCCAACCGCAGTGGATATAAAAAAGGTAATGTTCATTATCCCTTAACGCCGCTTGTTCGCCGTAGATAGTAATTAGTTAATTAGTTGGATGTCGACTTATTTTGCTAATGCTTTAATATCTTGTTATAATATTAAGATAGTATAATAAAGTAGTTTATAATACACTACAGTTATGTAAAGAACATTATTACAACAAAGAATAAGTTATATTTTAGCTGAAGATAGATATTGTACCTAGACAATGTTACGTTTGATAAAAGATCGGTAACATAGATACAATTATGTATTCATACTTTTTTAGGATAACTCTTTAAAATAATTGACATATAATTTTATTTTAAAGAAAATATTGACAAGTTTTCTATTATTTAAAGTGAAAAAGCGACCAGAACATTATAAGGGGAAAGGCGTTTGAAAAATAAAACCGGGGAAGTGCGAGACGTACTCGCGCACTGTGGGTTCCGTACAACCACACGAAGTATTTTAATAAAAAAGTGCGCTTTAAAATATCTCGCAAACGAATTCCTAAATCAAAAAATCGTCTTAGCAACCTCTCAATGTTTTTAAAATACCCGTCTAATGATATCCATGATAGAAAAAAAATCACCCCCACTTTTCGTGTAGGGAAGATACTCCAAAAAAAATATTTTTCGTGCTTTTATTTTAGCACTTTGTCGACGTGGTTAAAACACATATCCATGCAAATTTTCAACTTTCTAGCACCCACCGTTTGGTAGGTAAGCCAAGGACGGACGGACGGACATGACGAAACTATAAGGGTTTCGAAACGTGAACTACAGAACCCTAAAAATGAAAAATATCTGTTAAGTTTTTATTGGTTCTTTATGTTCATCCAGGCTTGAAGTGTATGAAAGAAGTATATAAAACAGTAAGTTTTATTTCAAGCTGAAGTCAGGAGAAAAACCTTGTTAAGGTATAATGTTTATATCATTATATATATATAACAGCCTAATCGCTGTGGCCTTTAGAAATATGTTTGATCCCGACATTTAGTCGGTTTCCAAAAGTCAACCAGTCAAGGCCGAAAGATTCGCCTTTTTAACATCTCGTGCGATGCGTAAAGCGTCTTAGAATTTATTAACGTATACTTGCTTTTGTCCGTGGATTCGCTTTCTTTGACGTAAGTTTAAGTTTAAATTATATTTTGGGGTTTTTGATTTTCATTTAGCACCTTTCAAGGGTAGTTGCTCCTTGCTCGCTTTTTATTTTTCTTTAGGATAAGCGTCATATTGCAATTTATTTATGTCTATAGGACATGTAAAACTGAACGACTAGAAGTTAGAAGTTATTTTAGAAGAGTCTAGAAGTTACCTTCTATTGCTCGTTTTTTATACCTTATGATATATGGGACAATGTGAACGCAAAATTTAACGATCGGTCGAGTAGTTTAAACGCGAAAACGTAACAAATAAACAGACAAACAAATTTACTTTTGCGTTTATATTATTTGTAAGAACGTTTGAATAATACAAATTTCGAATTTGAAGGAAGTTGTTATGGAACTGCAATAGAGATGGAACAGACTATCCGGTAGTATGTAGAGAACGACACCTAATATAGAGCTTTTGTTACTCTTAATAACATGCTTGACTAGAGATGTACTTACTCGTATATCTATGTATATTTATTTGACCCGTATGGTATAAGGTATCTCCGTGGCTTAGTGGCATATGCCCTTGCTTTTCAAACCGGAGTTTATGGATTCCAAATTCAGGGGCGATGATTTTGCGTTGTTGTTTCCTAGCTAGGGAAAGGCGATACGGGATGAGTACCTGATAACGTAGTAAGATAATGAGAATTAAGTTACTTTAAATGTCTGTTAGACGCGTAAAAAATCGATACAGCGCCTGATCTCTATTCCGTCCCTTTTGGATATGAGAGTGCATCTGTGTCGTTGCACAAACTTGTTCAAAATAGTATTTAATCGTAATGGTTTGCTAGTGCCCAAAATTCGATCAGGAGAACGTCATATTTCATATCGTGATATACATATATCTGTTTGTTTTATTCTTATTTATATTATATGAATAACAACAGATGATCCTTTTGAAGTAGTTTTATTATATAATACACGTTTAACTTAAAATACATTGCATAACTTTGAGCGTTGTGCTAACTGCGCCGCAATTGAAAATTATAGTTACAGCCTTCGTGTAAACGGTTGGTAATAAAGAACAATAAAGGCGTGGAAAACACGTTAAACTATGTAATACTTGTATTGAGTCAGAAACTGCTAAAAGCTTATTGTTTTGATAGCGTCTCGCCACTAGGGCACGTTTCAACAAAATTTTCCACTGCTTTTTATCAAAGCTCGAGAATTACGCAGTTATTTTTTTATTATTGTTGTTACATTACGTAATACGTACTTCACAATGGCGTTGTACGTGATATATTACAAGCGCATGCCATAATTCTTGACTTGAGCATAGGAAATATAGTATGTTAAGTCATTCAGAACATTATCATGGATTAATACGTGACTTAAAACTCTAGTGTTCGACTAATCAGGCCAACTAGAACGCACCATTTTTAGGTTGATTGAAATCATACAATAAAAGTATAACAAAGTCTCCTTTGCCAATTTTAGCCTTAGCAGACATCTATCAACTGAGCAGGAGATCTTATAGTGCACAAGTATATACGCGAACGTGCAAGCACTTTCTTTTTCCTATTAAATCTATAAACGGATATCAGTAAGATGAAGTCAAATTCATAATAACTAGTAGTTCGCCGTGAACTTGGACCTCACGGTTTTTTTACATTTATTTCAATATATCTTAAAATACCCAACCTATTTTGAACGAACGAACTTAAAAATTGTTCTAATATTACCTACATATATTCCAAATTTTATTTAAATTAGAGCACTGAATCGAGTGTTATCGTTATCTTTATATACATACATACATAAAATGTGTTTTCACAGTCCCTTAAAATAACTAGTAGTTTGGCGCGAATATGGACCTCGCGAACTAATTTAGGGTCATCTATCTCAAGCGTCACGACATTATTTTACATTTATTTAAACATGTCATAAACTACTAAACCGATTTTGATGCCCAAAGGAACTCAAAAATTGTACTGATCTTATCTACATACATTCTAAGTTTCAATTTAATTATACTCAAGTTGTACTGGTTCGAGAGTTATCACGGAACATATGTACATACATATAAACAGACATATGTACATAAAAAAGTGTTTTCTTTACAAGTCTAATTAAAGATTTCACTCGCTTTGTCAATTATTAATTTTTTAGAACAATTGTATTGGCATCAACAATAGTATAGAATTATAAAATTAATAACGTTAAATTTAATATAAGTAATTCACAATGGCTAATAAATTCAAGAGTACTCCATGGTAAATAAATAAAAAAATAAAAGAACGCTATCTTGATGAGTCTCGTTACGGTCTAAATTACCGAGAAACTTATTGCTTAAAACGAGAACTTAAAATTTACTTAAGTGCTCTTTTATTTATTGAACTAGATATGTTAGCTTAAATTAAATATATTTGAATTTTAAATCTGGAATAAACTAAAAAATGTAATCTGGACTAATTCACCCCTTTCTCGTCAAATTCTCTAACCTAACATTCAACGTTTAATTATTAAATTTTAGGAACGGGATTTAGAATGAATAAAAGCAAAGTTAAGTTACAGGCTATTTTGAAATCGTCTCACTGCTGGACAAAGTCAGAGGGTATAGGGTTTAGTCCGCCACGCGGACCTAGTGCGGATTGGCGGACGAAACACATCTTAACAGGTATCTTCACGATGTTTTCCTTCACCGTTAAGAACGCACTTAAAATTTAAATTAAGAAATTAACAATCTCATTGGTGCGGGCACCGGGGTTTGAACTCAGGTTTGTCTCGGGTAAACTTAATTGAAGACGGCTGCCTGGACATTGAGTTATTTCAATTCAAATAAAAATAAAAAAAAATATTTGAATAAACTAGAAGAATCACATCACAGCACGCAAGCACGTCCTTCGTCATAACCTCGAAGCTTACGTTCGAAGCTTAAATTAGAACGCGCGACCAAACAGTTTTGAAATATTTGTTTTTTTAAACACAGACCGACATTAACGTACTTTAAATGGCCAGTCGCTTTTGGTTTGTAAATAAAACAAGATAACCTTCGAGTCAAGATCGGCTTTCCAAGTGTGATCTAAATTTCCACTAAGGATCGTATTGCTACTGACATGATGACAGGTTGCCATATAAAATTATTTATAGGTTTCCATTAATTTATGAACTACAAGCAAACTTTTTCACATTTTTACACCGTGTTAGAGCACAACATCCTTCATACAGCATTGCTACAATCGCCTTTCTCCACCAAATCCTTAACATAATCCTAACCCATCCTACCCTTTAACCTGTATTATCCAATTTATAAAGCTAACAACGCATACGCAACTTTTAGGATATTGTGTGTGTCCATGGGCGATGGGATCACTTAACATCAGGTGAACCGTCTGCTCGCTTGCCAACTTTTAAAAAAAAATTTACAAGAAATGTGCACTAATAGTAGGCTAGTCGACTTAAGGTTGCTAATTTGTAAGTATAAAATATTATAATTTCAATTTAACGAAGTCACGGACAAAAAAGTAAGAATTAAAGAACTGAGTATCAATTCGTTGATAAATGCGTTAACGTGCAAAATATTTTATGTTACTCAATCTGAATCGAACAGTCTTCTTTTAATTCTTACTCTGAGTATTAACAATGACGTAACTTAAAATTCTTCATACGGTAGTTTATTATAGTATATTATACTGTTGATTCGATAAGAGTCGGTAATATTCCGCAATAACGGCTTTAACAAAAAAAATAAATTGGCCACATAACTTTTAAGCATTTATATAATACGTTTCAAGATTTGTGACGTCACACTTCTTTACCTTACTTAAAATTTATTTTCTCTTTTTTACCCTTGATCTGTTAATTTTAAGGTTTGTTGTTTGTATTCCTCGCGTTTGTTGGATCGAATTTGGTACACTTGCCTATCATCGGTGGTCTGATGTTATAGGAATACTCGTACCTCTGGCCTCCTTCCGAGTCTATACTTGGTAGGTAACCAGAGGAACTCCTAAACTATACAAGATAAATTAATCAAGTTTGAGCTCATCTGTTGTCTCTTTACAAGTCATCCAGATTCTGATGATGGTCATAGGAACTTTTGAACTAATAGACGCGCGTCCGATTGATTTGACTTGGCGAAGCCGCTAATAATTCTGTGTGTGGAAAAAGTGTGTTTCTAAAAATATTTCATGTATAACTCATTTATTTATCTTAAATTCCTTTCTTTAATAAAAAAACAGTAATTATGTAATGCTTTAATATTAGCCTTCAGCCTACTTAAACATAGTCGTTGTCTTAGTTTTATGCCCATAAATATTTGCGTACATTTGTCGCGAACAACAAGCCATGTTTAAAAAAAAAACACGCTGTGGACATGTTCAGTGACAGGCAAACTGAGGCCAAATGTTTTGACCGATTTGGATTGATGTCTTAAACATTAATACAGATAATAAATTGGTTGTTACAAAACCGCTTTTTTGAATTTATTACAGTTGTTCAGTACTTATAATATTTTCGTAATTTCCGTTATTGGCTTCCCTAATATTACTTTACGTAATTGCGTAATTAGTAATTATATTACGTGAATTATTTGTTTCATATAGATTTATAGAGTCAGTTATTATTTGTTATTTCAAACATTAACCGAGAATAAATATCTTTATCATATTAACTCATAGTTGAAATATATTACATGCTTATACAATAAAAGAAACTAATACAAAGATAGAATATAGTATTATATATATTTCCTATGTTCTACATAGAAAATAGATATATGATAGTTATTTTATATCGATTTAAAACATTTTGCCAATAGTCGAAAATCTAATCACTGGTAAATTCCAGAGACATCAAATCCATAAAGTAAAGGTTAAAACAACTGACCTTCAACCAAAATTGTCAATCAAATACATAACTATTAAAGGTCATGTTAAAAATTTACGAAGTGTGCATTCCGTAAATAGGTTTTTGGCTGTGTGTGTGTGTTTTTGATTGAATTGTCTCGTTCCTTAATATGCTTAAACCAGACAAAATAATCGTTCGTCACCAACGAATCGGTATCGACAAATTGATTGCCTATTAAACTTTAAACAAGCTGATTTGAATCCAACGCGACGCAGTCACGATTTAGTGGTAGTGTGTCGTGGCTTTACTAAAATTATGTAGTCGAATTTAAACTTTATTACAAAGAATTAAAGATAAAAATGAGAACGCTATAATTTTAGTTCTTGTATTTTACTACAG
>DWHK01000866.1:0-12417 GCA_018247855.1 Graphium androcles
GAATAGGCTCTTTTCATGAAGGTCCCTAAGTTATATTGGTCCGGAAATACCACTTGTTACAATTGATTCCACAGGGCTGTCGTACGTGGCAGAAAATTACCTCAAAATCGAACAGTGGTAGACTGCCAATCATCGAGGAGGTAATGATGGTATTTAGTGGTTTATCGCGTTTTACGGTGTACGAATTGTGCAGCAGGTATTAATCCGAACAATTCCTCAAAACACTCCTCATGGTAAATGCGATAAAGAATGCAAAGAGACGCAACGTCTCTTCGCAGGGCCAAGGAATTAAGTCGATCGGAATATCATCTGCATAGCAGTGAATGTTGCTGATGCACAACAAAACATTGATATGCAGGAGGAACAGTGTGTGCGATAGCACGCAGTATGCACCGTCGACTACGACCTTGATGCTCCGATCTGCGAGGAAGGCGGTTATCCATACCCATAATTTCTCAGGTAGCCCGTAAGACGTCACCTTGGCAAGAAGCGCTTCGTGATATACCCCATCGAAGGCCTTCGCAACATCCAAGCTAACTGCTAGGGCCTTGCTACTGCTGGTTTTAAATAATTATAAGGAGATCACTAACAGATTGACTTCAGCGGAAATCGTATTGGCGGTCGTTGATCAGTCGATTATTTCAAGGTACCTGAGTTGTTAATATTTGTCACCATTACTTTTGAAAACATGGAAGTAATAGCGATCGGCCAATAGTTACATGGATCCGAGCGATTGCCTTTCGTGGGGACCGGGTGTACTAAAGCCGTTTTCTAAGATTTTGGAACAATTTGTTTTACGCGTGGAAAAATCCTTTATGGATCCCTGTGGGTAGGAACCAGGGTACCCACTACAAAACCCACGTTACGCCTTATCCGTCGCATCGGCCAAGGATACAAGAACACGAAGACGGAATCTTCCGCGACCCCGGCGCGGCGTTTGCCTCATAAGGCTCCCTCTTGGTGTTATGCTCGTGCTTGCACAGCATCCCTTCCAAGCAGATCACGTCCTCGCAGAAAGTAAAATGCAAAATGAACCATGCCTCCTATCTAGCCACCTCCTAAGGACTGGACGTCCTCCACAATTTTGAAAGCTGGCACTTGGGTGCTTCAGCCTCCGTCCTCATTCATCAATCGCTAGGGAACGCAGATGTTCTCTGCACCCCCTCTGCTCTTCTAGCGCCAGCGGGTTGCCCCTGGACATTGCCTCCTCGCGCCAGGTATAGAGACACCTGAGATTGCCTCAGCCTCCAAGTCCCAAGAGAGAGAACCAGCAAGCGCATACGCCGCCTCACCGGAGATCGTTCGGTAGCCCCGTATTATCCGTATGGCCAACACCCTTTGCAATTTGCGCAGGAGCGCTGTAGTTCGGTGGTTAAGGGTGTCGGTCCAGAAAAGGATGCCCTACAAAGCCATAGACTTTACGACCCTGGCATATAGGCGGCGACAGGGGACGGTTGGGCCTCCAACATTTGGAAGCAGCCTTCAGAAATCTGCCACTGAGCTCGCAACTTCGGTGCCAGGCGTTCCAAATGGGCACTGAAAATTCCAACGGTGATCCAGGACTAGGCCGAGATATCTCATCGTCGAAGATTTGAGATCATGGAACCATGCTTAAGGTAGGAGTGTCGAAAAAAATGATATAAGACCGTTGCCAACTCTCAGCACGAGAGTGGGAATTCTTTTGGGCCCATTCGATTTATTGACATCAAGGGAAAAAGCACTTTACTGCACTCAGGCGAAAGCGTATTTATTCATACCATGGATTGATTGCCGGTGTAGTATCTCCATCGGTCAGAGACGAGTTTGACGCAAGAAGAGTGCACAGAAGATCTGTTTTCTCTTTAGCGCAGTATGGGCTAACGAGTCATCTCCGCTGTGCAAAGGTGGTAAGGATGGGGTAAAGAAGTTACCTTAAACACGATTTGGCGACATACCATAACGCGCGAGTGACCGAAGGCAAGCGAACTAGTCTCTCTACAAATCTGTCAATGTATTCCGGCTTTACTGTGATGAGAGCGCTTTTGACAAACCTGGAAGCAAAATTGTATTCCTTTTTTAAGACACTAGTATTTACACCGCGAGACGAATCTGTCGTACCCCAGGCTCGATAGCACTCTTGTATTGACACTATAAAATCAATTATATAAGATGGTAACTTACAGGAGCGACCGAACCAGGGTTTTGATGTACCTCCGATAGGAATGATATAGGGAATGGAATAAATAATTCCATATCCTGAATTATCACATCGGTGACAGCACTTGGATCATCCAGCGAGAAGTAAATCTGCCCCCAGGGTTAGGATGCAAAAAAGGTCCGCATCCCATCTCACTCTGCTGACCATACACTGAGAAGTCTACTAGGGAGTAACAGCACCTCACTCCGGATTAAACAGAATCCACAACTCTCCGTTAAGCTTCTCCGACAATCTTGTTATCGTCTGGGTAAGTGGTCAGTAGAAGGTCGAGCAAGCAAGGCATACGATATTCTTAGCGATTTCCTCTTTTTACAATATCTACACAGTTCCATATATCCAATACAACTGGACCCGCGTAGGCGATGAGACTATCTAAGTGAGATCTTATGCCACAACAAAGTCGTAAACAGATCTACCCTCATGATCGGTAGTGCGTGATCCAAGACATTCGGCGTGATGGGCGTTGGAATCGCCAAGAATCAAAATTTCTAAGGTGGAGATCTGCTGCAGCATGGAATCTGTAGCTATTAAGACGTGATTTAAGGAGACGATCAGTTTCGGCATCACCGCTATGGGACCTGTATCGATACGCATTAACGCGCAGCCATTGCCACAGCCATCCATGCTATCAACTTTTAAGACTGCCGAGACGTCGAGAGCAGACGTCGTACACACACACACACACCGGCTCGAGGCATAAATGAGTGTTTCAATTTTTCGCCCGGGTAATTGAGATTAAATAGAGTAAGGCCGTCTTCGTTATCTCAAAATGGGAGTGACGGAGATTGAAATCTAAGCCCCTGCTATTGCAGAAGTCCACAGCGAGGGTGGTAAGGGGTGCCGAACGGGTTTTTGCTCCGTTTGTCTCGGACAGTGGGACAGAGCGGTATGGTGCCTCCCGAGAATACGTGAAGGTCACGCTATCTGACCGTGGACGCTAAGCAAGGGTTTCTCCAGAATTTTTGGTACCCCCCTGGGGTAGTAGATCTTTCATTATCGCTTTCATTTTGAAGGAGGAATGAGGTAGGGAGGATGGGCAACCAGCCACTTCACTTACCAGCCCAATACAGGAGTTTCTCTTGGAACTCCAATTTCACGCCGGAGTTCTTTGAGGTCATGGTACTTACCCGCTTTGGACCGTGCCCCCGGCAGCAGCAAAATCTACCGCTGGTTCTACCACCGCAAAAAAAAAACAGTCCGAACCAAAACAAACCTGACATTTTAAAGAATATGGAGTAGGATATTTTATTTCAAGTAAATATTTTAACCGACACGATTATAGCAAAAATTGAAGGTAGAACATTGATTAAATAATTAAACAATTTTTGTTAATATAAATTATCAAAATTATAATTTGTATTTAAAAACATATTCATCAACATCGGTAAACAGATACATCCTTTTTTAATAAGCCCTTGTGTCACTTTTTCCATTAAAATATATTATTGAATCTCAATATACGATCAAAATTACATTATTTCACAAATGAAAACCGTTCCAAGTACAAATCCCATTTATCGGACACAGGAAAACTAAAGCTTCGTTCGATAATAGGATTAAAGGACAAAAGACATAAATTATTTACTTTAGCATTGGGAACTATCCTGGAAATACTCAGGTGAGGATTTATACCGTTCGGGAAAAGAACTTTTATTTATAGTGTCTTCAACATAATTATACCTTAAGGGAATAGATGAATTCAAAGATATTATTTATCTTAGATATAATATTGTATAATTTCAATAACTTTATATGTTTAATGAAACTTTGTATTTTACAGTATGAAATTATACAGATGATTGAATTGAATGGATTTTTCGTACTTCGTGTATGTCAGTCAATTCATTAGCAACGAAGTTTTATAAACTGGATGCGCCCAGCTGTGGTTTCTTAGTTGATACCTTAGGGCAGCTATAATCAAACTGCGGCCCGCCGGGTCTTTGTTATTGGTCCATCTGAACCATTTACACCATTTTAAATTTCGCGCCCATCAGAGAATGGGTATTTCAGAACGGAAATGTGAGCCGAGCGCTATCAGCGATTTTAGCGTGAATCACAAACACAGCTTATTATTAGTAGTCTGTGGTTACATGAGCGAGACGGAATGGACTGCGGGAATCCCCTTGCCATCCACGAACCTGCGCGTGTCGCTTTGCTTGCCAGTCGTAACTTGTTTTGTATTTGTTTAGCTAGGTTACAGTGGTAACAATTAAAGCTAATCTCACCCAGTAATTAGAGTTAACTGTGATTATGAGCGTCAAATTATTATTTAATTTTCAATGTCAGGAGTGTCTTCTAAATATAAAATAAAAATATCTAGTAAAAATAGATTGTTTCAAGATGAGTGGTAAACGGATTATTTTGATGTGAAAAAAAATACACCAACTTGTTTAATATGTCGTGGAAGTATTGAAGGAATACAATATTTTGCGTCATTTTACCACAAAACATAAATCTTTCGATGAAACGATTCCTCCTGGATCGTCCTTGAGAATGAGAAATTGAGAAGTTTTTTTAAGAAGTCATTGCGTCAACAAGAAATTGTTATGTCTGTAGCATTACCACAAGACTCCGCGGTGACCAAGGCATCATATGAAATTTGTTACATTCTTGGTAAGAATATGAAACCATTTACCGATGCAGAAATTGTAAAGGAATGCTTTGTTAGTGTTGCCAATATACTTTTTGATAAATATTGTAACAAAAAGCAAATACTATCTGATATTAAAAAACTACAGCTCTCGGATTCAACCTGTATGAGACGTATTGAAGACATTTCTAAATTTATTCGCGATGATATATTAGATAACCTAAGAAAGTGCAAGTTTTTAGGCTCAGCATTCCATTCCAGCACAGCATACGACATATCAGCAACATCGCAATGCTCGATGTTTGTTAACTATTGTACAGAAAACAATTTAATAGATGAAAATTTTCTGAAATTCCTACCAATGAAAGGTCAAATCCGGTGCACAGATTACCTTGTTACTGTTTATAATTTTTTTTAACTTCATAACATCATACTTCAATGACTGGATGGATTTATTTCGTTATTTAAAAAAATTATAATTTAATCAATTTAATAACATTTTATTGCATTATCCACCAAGAAAACTTAGCGGCGAGTATTGCAAATCTAGGAATAAAAGCTGTAATAAAGACAGTTATCAGTATTGTCAATTTTATACGAGCAAGAGGATTGAACCACAGAAGATTTAAAAACCACCTGGAAGAACTTGGAAGTGAGTATAACGACGTCGTTTTATATACCATGCGACCGATGCAATCGCTTAGTGGAGGAAAAGTTTTGGAAAGGTTTTTTTTTTACGCCATGAAATAATATTGTTTTTAGAGCAAAATAATTAAGTGTACCCTGTGTAGTGGTGTATTTTAGCCCTTTTATGTGATATTACGGAAAAACTCAATCTCAATAGGAGTTTACAAGGTGATAATAATATGGTCTCCAATATGGCAAATAAAGTGTTTGCATTTCAAGAAAACTAAGCAAAACATAAGCTTAAACGAATTTCGAAATTGGTTCCAAGATCTAAGTAAATAAAAAAAATGTTTGTTGCTTACAGAAAATCCACGACATTTAGAAACAACGACTATATCAGAGTTGGCTTCCGTTTTTTATTGTAATTACTCAGAGCGGTTTGACGAGTTCATCGGTTTTAAAAACGATACCAATCCAGAAGTTCTGTTTAAAAAAAAAGTGAAAATATCTGGAATTTTGAAGTATTGTTCTCCATAAATATAAAAGCGGCCAATGATGTGTCTTTCGGTTCTTTGGGTCTACGTATGTGTGTAAATCGTCTTTTTCAAAAATGAAATACACAAAGAACGTTTACACAAACAAACTTACAGATTCTCATCTCGATGATTTTATGAGGACAAACCAGATCTTGATAAAGTTTTGAATATGTGTGCACAGTATCAAAAATATTAAAACATATAAACATCTTTGTTAAAATTTCTTTTTCCATTAATAAAGTAACTACATCGTCTTAAAATTACGTTTTAGTTGAGACCTAAATAATGTTTGCTTACGGCCCTCGACACCATGACGAAAACGAATTTGTGGCCCCTATAAAAAAAAGGTTGAGTATGGCTGCCTTAGAGTATACATACGAATATAACATAGAGTGCGGTTATCGCTTGTAGTACATTCTGTCGAGCAAAAGCAGTGGGGCGTAGTGTTAGAGTAAATATTTATAACCATCTATTTATTTATTACTTGTCTTATCGCCCCTTAAGAAGTGTTAGTTTATTAAATAATTTTCGTTATGTTTCTTTTCATTACAATTGTGATCGTTAAATCTTTTTTATACTAATAAAATTTTTAACGACATAGAAGTTGAATTTTAAATGTTTTCATAAAAAGTAGTAGTAGGTAGAACAATAATGTAATTTGTGTACACTCGTCTACTTGTCACATGTCGAAGTGACTTTTACTTTTTTATTAGTCCGGTTTGTGATTTTTCCATACAGCCTACTCAATAATAAGCATTTTCTCTTTTTATATTACTCCAAGTTCTCGTAATTTATTGAACATTTACGAATTGAATGTACGGAGCAGTCCAAGCCATTTCGATGACTTGTGTGATGCTGGCTTCTCAAACTGTAATATTCACGCCATTTTGATTTCCAAGGGTTAGCTTAAACCACATCTTTTATCCACTACGTTTTCTCTTCCAGGTTATATTTTGATAAGAAACGACCGCATCGGAAATGTAGAAGGAGGCGTAGCTATATATCTAAGCTGTGATCTTTTATACAAGGTGCTCGCCTCTTCCTGCCCGAACAACTCAACTTCTGCCGAATTCCTTTTTATCAAGGTAACCTTGAAAAGTGCCAAGATAGTTGTTGCGGTCGTATACTGTCCCCGAAACGTTGACTACTTCACCGATTTTGAATTGGTCCTAGAGTCTTTGGGTTCGGAGTATGTCCATCACGTCCTCATGAGTGATTTTAATACCAACCTCCTTGCGCCACAATCATATCGTACCCATAAACTCCTGCATATAGTTGAGTCATGCTGTTTTCATATTTTACCTCTTCAACCGATATAGCATAACGTAAACAGTGAAGACACTTGGCTCGACTTAATCCTGTCCTCCAATCCTTCCATGGTGTCCTCCAATGGTTAACATCCTGCCTCTGGATTCTCCCATCATGATCGAATTTTCTTATCCTATATCTTAAAACATCCTAAATCCAAACCCAAGGTCATGCTCGTGCGTACTTTCACTAAAATTGATATAGACCTTCTATGTAAAGTTGCGACTAAAATAAACTGGTAGCCTTTGGTGAACGCAGATAATGTAGATGTTAAGGTCGATATATTTAATAAACTGGTCACCAAGCTATACTGTAGCTAGCTAGATGTACATGCCTTCCATGGAAAGTAAAGTTGACAAGACCGCCAGCGCCTTGGATGAATACTGGAGTTCGGATGGCTATGCGACGAAGAGACAATGCTTTTCAGAAATTCAAAAAATTCTCTTCTGACGAAAATTGGTCTTTTTATAAAGTAGCTAGAAATCGATGTAATTATGGTACGCAACACTAAACGCCATTTCATTATTGACAATATTTCTTCATTAACTCCTGCCAATATGTGGAAGTTCCTTGGAAATCTTGGTATCGGCAAGTCGAGTTTATCAAACCTTCCTCAATCAGTTCAATCAGTTTAGATGATTTAAATAAACACTTCATTACCTCGTCCATAATGGATCATCTGATGGTTACTAACACTATTTCCTATTTAAATGTTTTGACGCGCCCAAATATTAAATTATTTTATTTCTCTCCAGTATCTATGGACGAAATCAAAAAGTCTATCCATTCTATTAAATCCAGTGCAGTTAGATGTGATAACATCGGACGATGCATGATTATTCCTATCATCTACTTCCCGTCATAACCCATATCATAAACTTTTCTTGGATACTAGGTTCTTTCCCGCTGCGTGGCGTAATGCTTTTATCATTCCTCTTCCAAAATACTCTAAACCCACTCTACATGCCCATTATCGTCCAATTTCTATTCTATCCTTCCTGACTAAAGTTCTACAGTACTGCGTCATCAAACAAGTTTTTCAATTTGTTTTAAATAAGAACTTGATAAGTCCGTTTCAATCCGGCTTTAGACCTGGCCATAGCACTACAACCACTCTCCTTAATGTGACTGGCGACATTAAGTCTGGTATGGAAAACACCAAAATCACCGTTATAGTTCTTATTGATTTTTCAAACGCATTCATAGTGAACAACTGTACGCGCAGACACAGGTGCCGTCTGCGTTCCTTTACTCTCATAGCCCGATGGGACGGAAATCCGACACGATCGGAGAGAGATCAGGCGCAGGATCGACATTTTACATGCCCATCCGACGCGTGATCAGCCCACATTGCCCTAACCCAACTAAGAAACAACAACACAAAATTATTGTCCCACTGCACGGACTATACCACTAGGCCACAGAGGCAGTTATAGAAAAACGTTTCAAAAGGCTTCGCCATCCTAATTTCGAGAGGTAGCGAATTCCACATTAGTATACATTGGATAAAGAATGAAGAATGCATGAAGTCGGAACGGTGTCAGGTACGTTAAAAAAAACGTCTTCGTAATATAAATAATTATTAAATAAATAAATATTGTTTATAAAAGCGTTTCTTTACACATTTCAGCCTCCTATAATATTCTAGAGATGCAAACAAACAAACATGACGCAATCGTGTGCCTGTTATCCATAGTTTCCTATCCATTAACCCGCTAGTTGTACAAAATTACCTGTTGTTAGAGTTATTGGAGCAACGTTCTCGCCAATAATCAGAATCGGTAAGGTGAAAAATAAATAGGCTAGTTACGCATTCAACGGCTTTTTAATTCAGCTAGGTTTTTTAATATACTGCCTGTATTGAAGTATCGTCGTGTACAGTCCCGCATTCATAGGTTCTAATACCACATTAAAACTGCTTCTACTGATATAATTAGCGTTGTAAAGATATTTGTTTGTTTGTTTTGTACTTACATCCTTATTACCAGCCAATGTTCAAAACGATATGCAAACACGTTACGTGGAATACAGAAAAAGCTATGGATGGTAAAAGCCTTCTTGACGGTTTCTAAAATTATAACTCGACTTACACATATGAATACATTGCAAAATGATGCTTCGAATATACAAAAACTCAAAGGGACTAGGAACATGAGGAAGGATATCGGAGTAAAATCTAATATCACCTAAACGTTATAATATCTAAAGACAAAATCTATACCACTGTAATCAATAATATGCCATTTGCCATTTCTTCAGAGTGATGACTGACCAGCCTTAGTAGTCTTAATAGCCACAAGGATAAAGGCAGCGATATTTAACGCACTATTTCCAAGTTATTGCCTGCAATGGATATATCAATTTCTGTCACCGACAGACCGTAAACACCTTCGGCTAATAATAATAGTGATTGATCACATCCCGTTATACCTCATAACTTATGCTGCATTAATAACAAAAGGTTTAGGAGATTATCTGTCATAAAGTAATATACAGGATACATCATATTTTATAGAAAACCTAAATAACAAATGAACATTTAATTTTTTAAGGTTTTAACCACTGATAGAAAAAGCTCATTTTAAATTGTATTTTTTTTTAATTTGGCAGATTTTGATAATACTAATACTCTTTACATAAAAACGTTGCCAAATATGCCCAATTCCTAAACATTTATACGCGAACGATCTATGACAGCTACAACCTTTGTCAAAAATATATTTAAGTTGAATATTGAATTCACAATGCGCTTTTTAAAGTATATAATTATTTTTTTTATAAATATTGAATTCTGCTGACAGTAAATATTCAATACATCGGGTATTTAAGGTAGATGAACTTTGTCTTTTACACTAAGGAGTTCGGACAAATAGTTTAAAATTTACAACCATATAAATAAATGCTGTCGTCGGCCGCTATCAGAGCCAGGGTAACCAATGACGTGCGGTATGTCAGAGGGTGCTGGCGGAAAGAGGTAACGATGACGTGTCATTGCCGCTGAGTGCGCGACCCGAACGCTGAAGAAGGTTTTTGTCACCAACTCAATTTCACGCGGACCTAGCCGCGGGCACTGCTCGTTTAAAAATAAAATTTAGCAAACTATATAGCGTGTTACATCAAATGAAAGCGCTTATTGTGAGAATCTCGAATATATTCTTTATAATTTTAGGATATGGAATTACGCAGGCTATGCTGAATAATATAGAATATTTAATATTCTTAGTAAGGTCAATTTTTTTTTCTTTTATCACTGATAAAACATCATTTATTGGTTTATTACGAATGTTCAAAAACACACACATACACATAGATAGTGTTACATTTATTTCGATTCAATATAGGTTGTTAACTGTAGAATGTTTACATGTTGTTTTTGTATATCCAAGTGATATATGTTGTTATTATTAGTGTTGTTATAGCCGCAACAGAAATACATCATCTGCGAAAATTTCAACTGTCTTACTATCACGGTTCATCAGATATAGCCTGGTGACAGACGGACAGATAGAGGAGTCTTAGTCTTCTTCATTTGACTAATCAGCTGTTAATGCCAGTTGTCAATAGAATGAAAATAGAGTACCGATTTCTATAAGCTATTTAATAAATAATCGTTAATTTTCATTATTATTCAAATGTAGGAAAGTGGATAATTTTATGATTAAATAAATAAAAACTTCACGGATTATGTGTAAATACAACGCCTAAACTGGATTTTCCTTGTAGTGACTGCGTAAATTTTCACGTAATATAATAATTCTTCGTGTAATCGTTAAGAAAATCAAATTTTTCTGAGAAATCTCATTTTTCTGCGCGCTCCCAAATCGGTTTGTTTTTTTATGGATAATTTTTTTAGACCATGTCCCAACTTATTACATTTGGGATCACGGATCTCCATCATCTTTGATAACCTTTGTTAACGATCTGTTCCATCCTTCTTCTTCGTGTTTTAATGCGCCTTCCTGTTTGTCCTGATTTAATTAAATCACGTAGATATTAACAAGTTCACCGGAGAACAAATTAAGGTTAAACTTGTTATGCTTGGTACGTGCTCTTCTGTTTTATTACAAACGAAGATCTAATATTAACTGCGAAACTTTATAATCTAGTTGAAAAGTGAACCTAAGAAAAATACACCACATTAGACGCGAAATAAACACAAGCAATTTTTTTGCAAATTATAATTGCAATTTTTCTCAGTCTCAGTATTACAAATGATAATAAAAAAATAAAGTTATGCGGTTACATTACGAAGTCGGACGACGATCTATAGATGTGATGATTTCTATAGCCAGCGCTTATGTAAATTTCGTAGAAGAAAGAAAACTCATAATAAGCGCTGGGAAATTTATTCTTCCACTCCATTATTTATTTTTCCTTACAATGTGCCATTGCTTTGATCCTAAATTAATAGGGCAATTGGAATTATCTTTCGCGTCTTGCAGTCGAATTGGATACACAAAAGTGCTAAATTTTATTTACCAATGCACCAAAACACTTCATAAGGCAACAAAAAAAATTGTGCTTGATTTAAACTAATTATTAATTTTAGAAGCAGATATTTTACGATCCTATGCACTTATGGTAATATTATTATAATGCAATTAATGCGTAAATTCTTTGATCCCGTATAACGTTACGTTAAACGATATGTTTAATTTTGGGCTATTTTGTGTTCAGTTGTACAATAATAAAAGAAAATGATCTAATGAAAATTCAGATAAACTTAAAACAGTTTAAAAAATTTATAGTTGATGTTGAGATAATTTACCTCAAATAACCTAGCTCTATATTTCTTACTACAATGACATTAACAAAGTGTTTGATAAAAATTAATGACAAATATTGACATACGTTAAAAGTGTCGTTTTAAGTCGCACCTATTATGACTTTTCCGCGGGAAGAAAACAAAATTCTTTTTGTGATCTACTTGATATTACTGTGCACCATATAGCCCAGTCTTATACATTTCTGATACATCTCCTTTGCTTTTTAGTGTTTTCATTTATATTATTTTCTAAATTTAGGATTTAGTATTTTCATGATTTTTATGCAGATTTATCTTCTTTCAGATTTATAGTTTAAAAATAAAATTGTTATCTAAATGGGCTCACGCACAATGTAATTATCCCCGAACCAACGTAAAATACTCACTGACCGCC
>DWHK01000867.1:0-12416 GCA_018247855.1 Graphium androcles
AAATGAAACGCTCCTTTATTACAGGGCATAATCGCACGCGACCTCTCGCGCACGGACGCGATGGCCACGGTCACGGAGGGCGGCGTCGGTCAAAACCACGTCACGATACATCTGCAAAGCGAGCGCGGAAAAGGACTCAACTATTTAATACTAGTGTTCACAAAGAATAGTTAAATATTAAATTTACTTTTACTCTACAACAGTATTTTATTTTAAAGATTTACATTATTTTTGTATTAGTATGCTTACAAATTTAATTTAATAAGGTTGCTTAAGGATTTGTAAACGCGTCGACAAAATTTTAAATGTCAAGACCTGAATGAAACCATAGGTAGTTCAGAGTGATGAGTATTGACCAAGAAGGACGAGAACACCCTATTGATATATAAGCGTAAGATCTTGAGTCACATTTCCCATGCAGTACAAGAAAATGAGCATAAATCGCGAACTCTATGGACTATACGACGCGCCGAATGTTGTTAAGTGCATTAATATCGGGCGCTTAAAATGAGCAGGCACGTGGTTAGGATGATTATAATCAGAACGGCTAAACGAGTTGGAAGGCAAACCGGATTGCCGAAGAAGCTGAAAAAAGGCTTAAGCTCAGGTGGCTAGATAGAGTTGAACAGGACCTCAAAATCAGTGGTATGAGAAGTTAGAAGGAGAAAGCTGGAGACAGATCGAGTTGGAAGAATATTTTTAACCAGGCCAGGGGCACCTGCAGCTGTACCGCCTCTGATGATGATAAAAGACTTTAGAAGATTATTTTCTATACCCACAATTCACAATCGTACCTATTTTTAATACATTTTTATAGATTTATTTTTAAAATATGAGATTATTGTTTGTCATTACATAAAATAATTTTGAAATATTGACCATTGCTTGACGTAAGGCGTGTTAAAAAACTAACAATAATACAGTCTATTTATAAGCTGATTATTATATTTAGAGATCTATGCCAATTGAAATAATCGTAAAATTTATGTCAATTTGTATCATTGATATAATATTTTATGTACATTAAAAATAATAATATATTACATACAAATACGGACTGTACTGCAACGCATGCATAAGTCATGTGATAACAATTATCCGCATAGTTTAAGACGACTTGACTAATAAATCAAGTCAAAGTAAACATTCTCACACATTAACGCGTCTATAAACTTTGCAGAGTTTCCAAAGTATTTATGTTTGGATCTATACTCAGTGCAACTGCATAATTTTATTATATACATTATTTACTACCTTTCTAAGTCCTTGTAATATGAACTTCGCAGGGGTTAAAATATTTGCGGCTGTGAAATCGACTTTTCCATATAAATGAAATACACTACGTGTTTCATTTATACGGAAAAGTCGTTTTTAATTAATTTTTAATTTTTTTATTATTTTAATTTATTTTTTATGGTTTAATTAAATCGTTTATTTATTGTTATTTATTGTATACATAATTTCGTAGCCCGGTCATTGCCTTATTTATACGCCAGAATTTGTAGGTTCAAACGCCGCGGGGAAGAAAATGCAATATTCTGATCACACGATTGTCAGAAAAGTAAGATGATTCATGCGTCAAATGGGCGTGACTTCAGTTCTTTGCTTGGTTCCTCAATGGTTGTGAAATAACTTTCGGGCTGGAGTGTTAACGCACAGAAAGTGAACAGGTGGCTGCGCACGTACATGAGCTCTGTATCATCTCCCGCGTAGTTGAGTGATCTCAAAGATTTGGCGCCGTACTAGAAATTTGAAACTAAAGCAAGAGGTTATTACTACATTACATTTAATGTCTACATTCACACACATCACTTACAACATTCGACAGGTTACGGACAGGTTGTCAGAAACATGTCAGTATAGAAAGAAACGGATCGCTTTTATCAGATTGGCAAGGGAAAGGTAACTTTACATACCAGACAAAATGGACTAGATTTTTTAAAATTAAAGAATGGCCCTGCCATAGCTGTGCGACACAGCAAGCAGTGCTGCTTCGTCACTTGTACGATTAACTATTGTAACAAGATGTTAAATATATTTAAATTGTCTTTTTCATATAATGAACATTTTAAAAGGAAGCACCAAGTCCTACTAAGTAAAAATTATTTTTCATAAATTTACATACATCAACTACCTCATCGTAAAAAGTACAAATTTGTGTATAGAAACAAATCCATAAACATTTCAAACATAATAACGCACGTTTTAAATCATTACCTTTGGTGGGTATATTATTAATAATTTTAACCATCAAGTACTTGATCATTATTATGATCGAAATAAGTACAAACAATAAAATAGTAGGTTCACGTTCTAGTTTATACTCTTTTTAAAGAAATAATTTAGTACAGAAATCAAAATTTTCTCCCACTGCGATTGTTACCACTAACAAATTCAATAGCTTTTCCCTATTCTAACATCACTCGATATTTTAAATAAGAACGACGATCAAACGCAAACTTCGTTACACGTTAAACATCGCAGTCGCTAATCTTTGAACATGATAACACCCCGCGCCGAGTCGCCCTTAGCGCAAACAAACAAATCAATTTTAGCGAATTGTCAGTAGGGTGGGTAGGGGCTAATGGAGACGCGCGCATTAGAGCGGGCATGCTGTGACAACATTGACACAGTCCAGGGGGCCTAATTAGTTTAGCCAGCGACCAGGGCGCCCCGGGGATAGACCACGCGGATACAAATGTCTGGATATGACAATGATATATAGATAGATTTTATTTTCTCATCCAGGGTTGACTGGGAGAGAGTGCCTAAAGGCATTAAGTCCGCCCTTTGTCCTAAAGGCATTAAGTCCCCCTAATATTAAGATATTACACACTCTTTACAAAATGTTCAAATTCACTCCTTATTAAATTTTTATAGAGGTATGTATAAAAACACACCTCTCAGTTCAAGACCCTACTACCCATATCTTATTGCCCTAAATCTCACTCCGGTGTATGTTTATTAGTTTTCATGTGATTCTTAATTATTTTGCAAAGAGATAGAAAAAAATGAATAAAACCTCACATAGGGGTTTTTCTGGAATACCTTTAATGTACAGATTCTCCTTCCTGATACAGGAAGTTTCATAATTTTGCTCAGATTTCGAGACTTTCCGTCTTAAAATTAAACAAAACTTTAAATGTACCAAATGTATTGAGGATTCCGATACTTTTATATATGTATGTATAAAACCATAAAACCTTGTTAAAATATTAATGAAGATAGCATCCATCGGCGTAAACAAAAATGATTTTTTTTCTTAAGCAAACACTTTTATAACCAGCTGTTTATTTTAATCAATGTATAATATTCAGTATAAATTGGTTTGCATGAGCAATATATTTAGGTGGAAGAGCATAGCATCATTCATACAGCTTTTGCAGTACTTATAAGGCCGCGCCCGGGAAGATACCACCGCCGTCCAAAAGCCAGCATAAAATGAAGTATGCATGGCTATTGGGTTAGCCGGATGTCTATTCTTACCCTCTTCTTGTTCTACTCCTTTTCTCTCCGGATCTTTCATATGTTCTTGACTCATCCTACCTAATGAACCTATTCTATCCAAATTCCCAGGCTGACAACACTCACGCGACCCTCCGGTTATTTTGAGTGTCCATGGGCGACAGGATCGCGTAACATCACAATTAACCAATTGTCTGCTCGTTTGTCATCATTTCCATAAAAATAAAAAATAAATTTATCTGAAACATGCAGATTTCTCGCCACGCTTTGCTCGTTGTTGGGCAAAGGGTTTAAAACGCTTAAAATTACAATTAGAAAATGCTGGTAGTTCGCCGCTAACTTTGACCTCGCGATTATATTTTTGTCCCAAATAAATTCTGACAATAAAAAAATTTTCAGCGTCAGTCATGGCAGAACGTAATTATGATAGTCATCACGAAATTATTTTATATTTATATAAATATCTCATAAAGTTATAACTGATTTTAATTCTCAATAAACTTGAAAATTGTACTATCCTAATGCTAAATTTTATTTTAATTAGACCACTGGTTAGAGTGCTACCGCGGAACATACATACACACAAAAAATGCGTTTTTGCCCCAACTCTAATTGAAGACATCGCTGGCTTCGCTCGCCCGGTCATAAACAATTTTATTGGCTGGCATTACAGTACTGGAACAAAATAAATCGATAGATTTAAAAGGAGAGCGGCTAGAAAATTAGGAAATAAAACAGTGAATTAATATATACATTTTTTTCTCTTTACCTAGATTACAATACGGCGTATTTACAATTCAAAAACTTACTTAACAAACTCCCTAACGATTCTGTCCACGGCGGCCGATCTATGAGACACAATACGTCGAAGATATGTAACATTTACTAACTAGCACTGGTGTATCCACAAACACAATCGCTCACTTCTATTTCTCTACTCATTCTTTACTCCAACAAATCGATGTGATTGATTTCTGGCACGACGAAAATAAGCCAACCCCATTTAATGACTCCCCCAAGTCACTACTACATTTATTTGCAGACAAAATTTTATATATGCACCTCTAAATTATAATAATATTATAAATCATTATATCTATCAAGCAATCGGGTGATTAATTTATAACCTCCAATTTGTAAAGTACGGATCAGGCTAAGTAGGCAGTTAAAACTTAAGATAATATATCTATTAACACAAATATAATTGTTGATCTGTACAGCATCATAAATTCTATTAATGATATATTGTAATGCTACGTTGTAAGCTACGTTGGACAGTGGACTTCACTTGTTACACTCCGAGATCCACAATGACACTAAGTTATACTATTTTTTTATGTGATCAAATTAACAAAATGTCTGGCTAGAACAGAATAACAGTGATGGCACGCTCCGGGTGTTGCCACACTGAGTCCTGGACCTTTTTATCTAGCAAGTCTGTTTTGTTTTTGTTGATTTATGTAATTTTCTGAACAAATAAAAGATATTGATATTATTATTATTAATGTTATACTTATGACTATAATATAGTTTTAGTACTCGGCTTCGCAGCGTTGTCTAATCAGTACTCTTACTAACAATGCAATTTATTACTATAAATAACAGAAAAGGTATCTTATATTCTATTTTGTTTTATAAACGACACCCTAAGTTAATCGAGGTACAGTATAACCTAGTTTCATAGGACTTAAGAAATAAAACAAGGACACTACAAGGAATATATGTACATGGAGTTTAGTCTTTATCATGGGTCCCTATTTGGCAAGCTTTATATAACATAATCTAGCTTAAATTCTTAACATATTATTTTCTGATCCTTATTCTTAACAAGAAGCGTCTGTATAACGTCGACAGGCAACCCTTTGGTCTCCGGCAAGAAGAACACACAGAAGATGGCAGAGGCAAAGCAGATGCCGGCGAAGATATAGAAGACAGGGCCAAGACCTATCGTAGACACAAGTGGTGTGAATAGGTAGAGGATGATGAAGTTGCATATCCAGGCCCACTCCATCGACAACATCGACACGAGGCTTTTGATCTAAACAAAAAGAAAATAATATAATTTTCGCTTATTTCAGCGACATCTGTCGCTTTATAAATTAGTGTCGAATCATATTTTCTCCGAATAAATAACTGTATATTCCGACACAATTCCATTCGATTTTTATTTTTTATATTATTGCACAGTTTATATCTTTATGCGGTTTGCTCACTTATAAGGAATCGTCCTTCATTAACATCTACTTTATAGTAAACTAAAATTCTAAGACTAGTCAAAGTTATAAATAGATATAGAGGCATGTTACATATAAATTAACCCAGGTACAGTGCAACTTAATTTATTTCTCGCCACAAGACGAAAATCCAAAGAAGACAGTATATTCTAATTTAATACCCACAACGCCCGTTTGATTTTTTAACTAAGTAACTTTCGATCACCCTTTTATTATCAGGCTATGCCGTTTGAGCTAGTGTACTCCAGGGATCGATTTCGGGTCCATAATTTTTTGTCCATAACAAAAAATTACTACGTCTGTGCTTTTGCAACATCTAGCATGTTATCTATTTTACAGTTTTATTCTTATTTTGTGATTATAACTGACAATTTATTTCATGGTTATATTTAGTTTTAATGATAATAACTCACCTCGGGTAAAAACACTTCAGATACAAACACGTAAGTCACTGTTCCAGCACCGAATATATAGGTTATGCAGAACAGGTAAAGGAAGATTGTGGTAATCCAGTGAGAGCCCCAGTGTAAGTGTATCTGGGTTCCGAGTACCAAGCAACACACGCAAGCAGCAAGCGACGAGTAGATCATAAGGGGCTGAAAAAAATTTCAACCTTTACTGAAAATTTCTGGTTAACCAAACTTGTCTTAAACGATTAGTTCTTAATCTAATTCATAATATTTATCAAATAATACACCTACGATGATCTTTGTATAGATTAGACTTTGATAAGTTAATTTCTAGATTGAATAAATCCCTTATACGTTTATCACTGTAAGAACTGAAAATGGTTGTGAAATTTACTGGCTTGTACTACTCTATATTTAATTAGTGACGTAATGTAATTTAATTTTAGAATATCTAAATATTAATCCTTTACTATCAAAACACTTTTGTGTTTAACTAAATATAAAGTCTACGAAGACCTTGATGACGAATTCGAAAGATTTCATAAACAACTAAGTTTAAAAGTTTTCTGGACCTAGTGATATGATATAACAAGTCATTAATTATTAATGTAAATAAATATCGATGGTACAGCAACCCAGATATTAAGAGGTGGTACAGCATATCATGCTTCATACAGCTTTTGCTGCACTTCTATGGCCGCGCTCGCCCGGGGAGGTACCACCGCCCTTCACAGAGCCAGTATAAAAGAAAGTATGCAAGGCTCTTAGGGTCGCCGGATGGCCATTCCTACCTTCTTCTTTTCCCATTCCTTTCCCCACCAAATCCTTAATATAATCCTACCCTTCAATCAGTTTTATCCAATTTCCAAGGCTGGCAATACACGAGCATTTCCTATAAATTTCCTTTAAAAAAACCATTTTACACACAGCCTTAACCTATCAGCCTGCCCTGCACGAAGGGTGCCAATGGCTCACACACTAAATAAGCGTAAAATAAATTACACCTGACTGGTGAGATTACAGGATGACTATTTAACTTTCTTATTTTATTCTCCTTTTTCCCTTCCCTGTTTATTTCCTTTCCAAACTGCTTCAATTACCTTTTCTCTCTAAAGCTAGTGGACCCCTAAGAACTCTTTGAATCTGTTGTTATCTTACTCTTTGAATCTGTGCTTATCATTTAATATCCGGTGGACCTGCCGGCCAATTTTCGTCTAAAACTTTTTAATTTCGACTGTCACAAAAATGTAAAACCTCGTGGATCCACCCCAGATCCAAGCACTGGCATCTCTTGGACTATGTCATTGTCCATAAGAAAGACATTAAGGACGTCCGAATCCATGAAAGGTGCCCATGGTTAAACGGATCATCAACTAATCCGATCATAACTTTAAATTACCTTAAAAACTCCACGTAGAGTATGCCATAAGTCTCCTATTAGCCTTGATACCAATAAACTTGTCCTCGACAAACAACTGCGAAAAGACCTTGATGTAACCTTTAACACCCAACCACCCGTCCGCAAGCAAACGTCTGTTGACAAATTATGGAGCGGTTTTGCCACAAAACTATATGAAAGCTCCCATTCTTCTCATTTATTCTATGATTATTTGTTAGATCCTGACAAATGGGATGACCAGTAGGATATTTTAAAAGTATTTTAGTATGTATATATTATATGTCATTATGCTACTCAGAATTTAACTGATAAATTCACTAAACTCTGATACGAAGAACCTATGTGTAAGTCTTGCAGGCATATAATAATTTACCAATTATAATTGGATCAATGAAAATGTTTACAGAGTAATGCATGATTAAGAAATAAAACGTTTTCATGGATTTTATATCGTATAATTTGAAACCGTTCTAAATGTCTAATTAGTTGTTTATAGCATAGCTGTATTCACGGTCACGGGCCGCCGTCCCATGACCGTGAACGCTGTATAACATTTGAAACGCCAGTTATTTAAACTATGATCACTAAAACGCGTACAAATACATTTCCTTAATATTGGAACCGTAACATGCAAGAAATATATACTCATTTCTATTAAGATTTTAATAGAAATAAAATTCTAAAACCAGTAAACTGGACTGCAATGGCTTACCGAAAGACCTTATATTACTAAGAAAAAATACTAGGTTTTTTTTTTTTAGGCAAACGGAAATCATGGGAATAGAATTCAAAGTTTGTATAGATAGGAAAAGGGAAAAAAACACAAGGACTGCAAATCTAGTAAAAAAGGTGCATGATTACGGTCGAATTTAGACAAGTATACTACTTTATTTCATTATTTAGACAGTACGTATTAATAACTATATAAATACAGAAAGCAGGCTACCTTTTTTCATTACACTCAGTGAAGGTACAGATATAAACCCGTATACCTCACGTTTGTTATTACTACACAAGGCGGATGACTTATTGGTCCAACTACGAAAGAGAAAGCCAATCATTTGAACACATTTTGCATGTGATTCGACTCTTGAAGATAGATGGAACACATAGCGATATATATTTCAGAATACGCAGCCTCAGCTCTCCTTTTTTGGACTTTGATCCAGTGACCATTCTATATACATCATTCAAAAAAGCATATTCTTACCTTAAAGATTGCGTACGCTTTTATCAATTTTCTGATGTGACAATAGAACTGTAGTAATGTGTTACCATCAGGTATTCCGATTGCTCATTTGTCTTTTTGCTTTAAAAAATCAATTTCGAGAATCGGTAAGCATGTATGAGCTTGTTTACTTTTTACCCGACTGAGGAATGATAATTTTTTACGCGTATTTATGTATGTAAGATTCTTTATAAACCCGTATTAGCGAATAAGCTTAATGGATCTCTGCGATCAAGGTATCATGGAGATCCATCGTATATATTTTAAAAAGTAATGTGAAAAGAAAAAAGATACACTAATGAATTTTTCTTACGCGTCTTCCAGCAATATCAATCATGTAGGCAGCTAAGCAACTCGCGATCACAGTCACTATGGCCAGAACGACGCAAGATACTGTCGAGGATATATGAGGAAGGGCTTCTTCAAACACGAGGTCGGCATACACTTGCACCGCAACCAGACCTTGGAACATTGTAGCCGAATACATGGTCAGCGCCACAAACAACGCACGACGGGTAGAAGGAGATTTTTCTGGAACAAACGAAACATCTACAAAACAAAACAAGGCAATTACTAAAATAAAAAATGCAAAGACATCAGAATTAAAGCTATGTAATAAAGCAATACGAGTTATCAGCAAATGAGCTCCGAAATATTTGGGTGAAATATCAGTAAAATGGTATAAATTAAATATTTGTTAATTAAATTATAAATATCTGTTACGCCAATTAAAGAATGAAAATATATGAGTTTTTTAATATTTAAGAGTTAAAAGAAATCCGCCTTTTATTGTTTTAATAGAGAATATCTCCAATAAACTACTAAACAAATATTTATTCAATATCGATTTAGTTAAAACATACACAAGCGTATAAATTAATCATTAACAAGGCCACTTACTAAGAAATTTCCATTTGAAATTTTTTTCTCCACTTTAAATTTCGGTTTCAATTTTTCTTCTTCTGGCGTCATATCTGAAAGCATAAAATAGCAAACTTTAATAATTAAGTAAGGCAAGATCCACTAATTAAGTACTAAGTAATACATGTATTAACTCATTGTTTTTGTTTGCTTGTACTGGTCGTTAGTTTCCATTCGTCAAGTTACCTTAACCTGGCAATACTAGACAAAGAACCAATACGATTGGTCGAAAGACAAGAAAATTAACATACTTTTTCTTCAATATTAAAAACTTTTATCGCTTTTTATGTTGAAATACTGACAAACAGGTAACCTTTGATAAGGGATAGCCTCAGCTCGTGCATACCTCTACATGAGGTGTAGTTCATTGCCAAACTTGGAGAGAACGTCTTATTATAGCAACATAAAATGATGAAATGGCGAATCGGCATCGTCACACGTCAGGCATCGTTCATTTTATTTCGGTCATATTGGAATTGAAATCTTTGTCTGCTGTTCACATTAGCAATATGAAAATATCGATAGTAAAGTTTAGAAATCGTCGTTATCATTTTAATTGATAGTCTATAACATTCCTGTATAAACAAACATTTGGTATATTTGCTTATATAAAAATCAAATCAATAACAATAGTTGAAATATAACACACCTTCAAGTATTGGGTTGAGTGCCCGCTTGATTGAATTAATTTCGTGCTTCACCTCATTGGAAGTTTCCTTAACACGACGATAGAATGCCACTGCTTCCTTTGCATCCTAAAATATTATAAGTTAATTGATATTTTGATAGTATGAGCACTTTGCAAAGTTAATTTGTTAAATGTCAACAATATAGTCATATCCCAACTGAAGTAAGCAATATTTTTAACAAATAAGTCCCAAGTCATCCATAAGCAAATGTTGTAATATTATCAATGGGATAAAAACTTTCTTTACGTAGGAATATAAGATGTTTTCGATCATATGGAATAGCAATTTAGCAGCATATTAGCTAGCTTCCTATAACAATACTCTACCATGAATTAATACGTAAGTAAAATTAAAACACCTAAGAATATCGGTGTGAAAAAATGGAAATTTGTACAGAAAATTTAGGTTAATTTTCTAAATATATATAACCCAAAAATAACTGTTTTAAAACCATTACCGCACCAACAGATGTTGTATGATGTTCAAAATAAGTTCATGAATTCGTCACATTACCAATTTCATCATATTTACCTCTTCCAGTCCTAGCCTCATCAAATGCAGGGGAGACTCCCTCAGTGGCCACAGCATCACGATCCCCATCACTGACATCGTAAAACACACATAGATCATTGTATCGTAATCCAGACATCCTCCAAGTAAATAAGAGGTGAGTATTCCAAGACCGTAGGATATCACCGAACCGGATGTCATCATACCACGGACTGATTCCTGGCTGAACTCGCTAACAAAGACTGGAGCAAGGAACAAAATGCAGCCCCCAAATCCTGATATGAACATTGCAGCGAGGACCGCTTCCACTCTATGGCTTAGGGACACTATAAGCCAAGCCACCTAAAAACACACAGACACGTTTCATTTCCATAGAAAAAAATAATAGAATATTAATCTTATAATTTAAATTAAACTGACTAGAACACGAAATCGCAAACGTATTGTGGATCCACTGCTTTGCACTGTGTTGCACTGCGTGTTTTCTTCGTTCATAAAGGTAATATATAAAGACACAGAGACAAGCAAACAAGAGATTTGCTAGAAAGTAAGCGATCAACGCTGTTTATGAAGTGATGCACTAACTTAAACACATTAAAGGAATGGGAATATATCGGACCACCTAAATCACTATACAAAACGTTTAACGTTCTTCCGATCTTCTTATAAGGCTGTTTTTGCGCCTGACCATGTGACAATAACAAAAGTCACTTTATTACTACAGTTATAATAATACCGTTTGAATAATGTAATATACATATTTTTTTGGACATTAAACCATGTATGTGCATTTAATCCAGAAATTTTTAGATCACTAAATACAAAATCAAAAATGACATACTGAATTTTGATTCCTGATGAGCTGACTGATTTCATTCTATCTAGTATTAACGTAATCGTGAATTATATATTTAATCTGTTAAAGGAATACCTACTTACCACTTGTGGCAAAGAATACAAAATGCAAGTGTTCTTCCTGCCAACTTTGTCGAGTAGAATCCCTGAGAAAGGCGTTGTGAAAACTGCGCTGATAGATGAGAAACTTCCAAACAATGCTATTTCATTCTCGTCCATTGGACGATTGAGTGTTGTATTTGTGGACGCAAAGAGCTTTATAGTTGACGACGGCCAAGCATACATTAAAGCCATAGTCAGGCACGAATAACAAACTGAAATAAATAGTTATTCTGAATAAAAACACTTCTGAGCATGTGGCAAATAAACATATTTCCAAATTTTGGAAAGAATGGGTCCTAAGATTAATTTAGACATTGAAAAGAATAGGCACAAATATTTTTTTTTTACTTGTCTCGTGGAGGTAAGAACGAGTTATGTCGGTCTCACACCGACTAAAACCTACACGGGGTTTCACCTCAGCGCTTATCGGCGGGGTCACAGGAAAGCTTCCGCACAATTCCGCAACCCCACCAGTGTTGCCCGCCAAAGCAGTCCCACCTTGGAGACAACGCCACTCTCCCTCGGAGCAACAAGCGTGTGTTTCTACACAGCAATTTTTTACTATCCACCCCTCTCCCGAATAAGCGCCCAATGGCCATGGTC
>DWHK01000868.1:0-12413 GCA_018247855.1 Graphium androcles
GTGAAGGAAAACATCGTGAGGAAACCTGCATATCTAATATGTGAAGTTCGCCAATCCGCACTAGGGCCGCGTGGCGGTCTATGCCCTATGCCCTCTGTCTAAAGGAGGCCTTTGCCCAGCAGTGGGACAATTTGCAAATAGGCTGTTACTACCAACCTTCCAGTACCTTTGTTAATCCTAATCTTAATGAATCTTAATCTTTCAGGATGAGCACATTAAGCGGTGCCCAGATGCAGGATTGGTCCCGATTGTTAGAGCAGCACACTCTTCGACAACGCAGTGAAATGCTCGCGTGGAGGGACGAACTAGACCGAACGGTGTCTTATCTGGCTCAGGTGGGTCATACACACATACAAAATCACACAATGTCATATAAAAAGAAAATCATGCACAAAAATCTCACAATATCATACAAAAAATAAGTAATCACACACAATAATACAGTCACACATTAGTCCAAGACAATAGACCTTTAAATGCTAATTTCGAAGTGACAGCCTGAATTTTTGATATAAGTTATTTTGAAGTGTCTAAAAAAGAGTAGTAAAAATATTATCCACCAAGTGGTAAAAAAATTTAACGAATAATTTTTACTAAATTTTGAAAAAACGGTAAGACCCAGTGAAACTTCTTAAGCAAGGTTGTAGAGCTTTATTTTTACATGAAAATGCTCTCATAATGTTTTTTGTAGCTATCCTAGTTTTGCAGCTTTCAGGCCGTAATCCCTTCCCGCGCAAAACACAAAGCACATACTGACGATCGTATTTCAAGAAATCGTGTCTAAATTTCGCTGCTCAAAATTCACATTTAAAAGTCTATTTTCTTGGACTAGCATATCGAGACTTGTACGTAATGATGTTTAGGGAGACACACACAAATACACACGAACAAGCGTATACAAACACACATATATTTTCTTTTTTTTTCATAATGAAAGCACTCTTAGTATTTCGGCTGTCATACCAGGAATAACCGTTTTACCTTCCTTTAATCTATGAAAGTACCCTTACAATTTCTTTTTATTCGAAAATCTCACCTTATTGCAAATACACAAATGCATAATTTCCATATCCCAGAATATAATTATTGCCAATACACAAATACATAATTTCCATATCCCAAAATATAGTTATTGCAAATACACAAATGCAAAATTCCATATTCCGTAAAGTACAGTGATTGTATTACAAGTCGATTGACTAGTATACAATCACTGTATTTAGGAATTTCACTTTTTACTATTAATATTATTTCACTTTGTTAAAGTTTCTAAGAATTTTGAAAGAAAATTTATGAATGTAAATAAATAAACAGTACTGACTGCCAAAGCCTTGTTTAACAATAAAGTATATAAAAATATAAAAAGTAATAGTAGACACAATAATATCTTCAATTTTAATTTATAGATTTAAATTGAAAAATAAAATAATATAGAGTATAAAACTGTTCACTTTCAGACAGAACAAGCACTAAGAAAACTCTTAGAAACTATAAAACCTACATTGGAGAAGACTCAGGCAGAGACAGAGGCACCTAATAGTGAACTTTGAAAATCTTTAACTGAATTTCTGTGAAGACAATCAAAATCATTCATGTAAGTTGAGGTTATATAATGTTTCATTATGAAAAAGCCGGCTTGAGACCAGAAAGGCTTAAATTATAAGTAAATTCCAATAACTGGAGCACTTAAAACAATTTATTACTTCTTAATTAAAACAATTTCGTGATAACTCGACATATTCTAAGGAAAATTGTCATATTTTTTTTATTTTAGTTGAATTTGTTTCCATTAAATCATACCAGTATTAATAAAGTTCAACTATTTTGTATAGTGCAACACAAATGCATTTTAAAATTACAACAATGTGACAACCTTAATTCCTTTCGTTTCTTTAGACATTATAAAAAGGTTAAATAATTTTTCAATGTCTATGGAAAATTTGCCCTATAAGAGTACTTATTATAAAAAACAATTTTACATTGTCTATGTGAGGCTTTCAAAACATACATCTTTTGAACGATTTATTTTTATTTATTTAGGGAATCTCATTTCAGTTATATAATCTATTAAATTTACCACTTGAAAGAACATTTTTTTGCTACCAAAATTGAAAAAATACTTCTAAGACGCTTTTGAAAATAAACTGAGAATATAGTGATATTGAGCATGAATTACTTTATCATTGGCATTCCATCCAGTATCAAGATTGGTATTTCCATCTGCACATTATTCCAAAGACAAATTGATACATTGGATATTCTATATTTTTATATACATTAATTTAATTTTTTTTATATGAATTTGTACATAGGTTAATAACAATTTTCATTTATGAAAGATATGATAATATTCGGAAATATGTTTTCTATTATATTCATTGACTTTGTGTTATAAAAGCAAAATAAAAAATAGTAATACTGTGTATTAGTGAAAGTATTAAAATTAAAAATTAAAATATATGACACATTAACATTTCTTTTCGTTTTTGTGCTAATTTCGTGATTTTTTTGTTAATTAAAGCAATGGTAAAAATGACAGTAAAAACAGAATATCCAGCCCTGTTTGGCAAGAGTTTCTATGCAATTATTATTTAATGAAGTAATTTATGTATTAGTACCAATAAAATGTGATCAATTACAAATAATCATAGAGCATTTAACCAAAATCTATTTTAGTTAAATTATGTTTCTTATAACAAGAACAAAGTGTTTTATTATACACAATGATGATATAATATACAGGCAAATGCCAAATTAGTTTTACATATAAATATATAAATAGATATAATGTTGATGCATCATTCAAAAGAATTAAAGTAAAATAAATACAAAAAAGGGTATTGAAAGAAAATTCTTATTTACATGCTGTAAATAATGATGAAGAATGCATTACAATCGAAAGTGATGCTAACTAAGCTTTTAAAAGAATATTTAAAATAAAATGCAATTAAATTGTTTTGATAAAAAAACGCTTTCGCGCCACTTTCACTGTCAATTAGAAAAAAGAAAAATTGATTTTTAAAGCAAACGATTATTTTATATTTGTAATGCAATTACACTAAATTAATTTTATGTATCTTTTTTTTATATTTGTATATTCATTGTGTTATGATGATTTTTATGTCAGATGTATTAGGTTATTTTTATTTTAGTTTTCACTCATTACAGATATATAAAAGTCCAATACAAGACAAACAACTTAATTTATAAAAAAAATAGGTTAATAAACAATTGTGTGGAGGTATTGTGTTATTGATGAATTTGTATTATATTTACTTAAAATGTAATTAATTATTGTAAAATAGCTGTGTTTATTACTTTACTTGGTGTTCTTATGGTAAGGGATTAATTATCAGGATAAATAGAGTAAAAAATGGAGATACGTTTAATTAATTTAAGGTAGCAAGCTTGCTTAGTTTTAATGAGTAGGCAGAATTAAGATTTTTGTATGGCTTATTATTAAATCAGCTTATCCTAATGCGCAAAATGATAGGACTCCTTAATAACGCACATTATGAATGGATAAAAACCACTAGTAAATAAGTAGTTTTTCTGTGTAAGTGGTATTTGAGATTTATGAACATTTAAAATACGTACTCTCCTACGATTAGAGAAAAAGAGATATATAAATGTCACCGTTTTGTAATCTTTAACTTTAAGCGGGAAGTTGAAACAATTGTGTTACTTGTTTTATCACATAGCTATTATTGTATAATTTAAATGCCAATTTCTCCCAAAACAAAACCAGTTGATGTTTATTAAATTACCATTTAATTTATTCCATTTCTGCTAAATATTTAGCAGCATATATTAGCTTATGTAGACTGTTGTTGCAATTTTGCAATGTTTTTATTGATTTCGAGTGCACCTTGCTTTTTACCTATTCAAAAATGTTTGAATATTGCCACCATTTTCTCATTATGTCTCAACAATATCGCTTAAAATCAAGGGACAGATTTATTATTAATTCCCAGTTTTACAATTAATTAAGGATGAAATATTGATACCTATATTCTTCCTATATTTATTAAGTGTTAACATTGAATAAAAGTGTATCGATTGTTGTTATCTGTATAAATTAATTGTTACCCAAAAAGGAGGGAAAAATATGTATTTCTAAAACTTCAAATGTACAATATGTATTTGCGATCTCTTATTTATAACAAAATTGGTGCTTTTGTTTATTTTTTTTTTGTTTGGAACATTTAATGTTAGTTCGAAATTGTTATTTGTCTTTTCTTTTATACAATTCGTGAATTTTAATATGAGAAATATGCGTAACCATTCCAAGTGTGGGGTGTAAAGTATCCATCGTGTTTTAAATTTAGACGTTAAAAGCGTGCAGTAGAATTCCTATTAGTTGTATTTGCGTGATTTTGTTTTAGTTTATGGGTTAAGAACTCGCCGTGGCTTTTATGAGATTTTAAATGGGATGTGCGGTAGGCTAATAACTTTAACCACATTAGTAAACTGTCTACGTATAATATTTTTCTGTAATAATTTAGTTATAATAGATCTACTGGCTGTATGAATGTAGTATTATAAAAAAACAAATTATTTATTGTAAATTATGATGCAATTGTATGGTCAAATGGTCAAGCCTAATGATTAATGGTTTATGATTTTATTAAATTTATGGTATAAGTCGACTGCACATCGCATTTTATGTCATAAACATGTTACGGTCTAGCACAAAGTACGTAGTCAGTGGCAAGTGAGAGGTTAGACTACATGTTCTCAGTATTTAAATAAAAATATTACGTTATTATCGTTGTTTCATTCATATTTCACTTTCCTACTATCATCTATGTTCTACTAGAAGAGGTTCCCTTAATTTTGGCAGCACTTGAGCGAAATGCAGTCCTATAATAAGATATAAGATTGCAAAAGATCCCACTTTCTTTTAAACACTAGGCTTTATTAAATTTCACCAATAAATAAGCAATATATTTTGTATATATAAATTTCTAACTTTTTAACATTGGACTAATATTACCTACTATACATTTCAATTTTTTTTTATTGGAGCAACATAAATACTTCATAAAATGGAATTTTTCTGGAACTGTAATTGTAAACCTCACTTCGCGCGCTCGGTCACATTTGTAGGAGAGAAATAAGGGAGAGGAAAGTCAGTGGAATAAGCTTATCACAGAGTACATTATATTATTTAGAGTATAGAGACATCACTCCACTCCTGCGAAAACGCCATCTAGCGAAAAATTCCAAGAATAATAGACACATACATATGCATTTATAAGTATGTATAATCTAGCACCGGTAGTGTTCGCATTTACAAAAATATTTAATTGAAATAATAGGAGGCAAAAGAAAACGACCGAATTACATTTTCATTGTTTTTTATTTTTTCTCTTACAATGATCATTTGACTGCGTTTTTATTAAGTCTTGGACACTATTTTCTGCCCTAGTGCCATTTAATATTTTATTCACATCATGGCACCAGTTGTATAAAAAAATCTACATGTTAGATTACTTATAAAATCAATTAGATTTAATTTATGTTCTTCACATTTAATAACATCAAAATTTATTATGATCGATATTATTGTTTTGCAGTAGTTTTTAATATAATCACTTTTTCCTTCAATGATATGCACCACAATGTCCTGCATTCCAGAAAAACACAAGATAAGTTCCTCGGAAGGGTAAGAAAGACAGTTTTTAAATTTAAAATATTCTCTTCTAACTAAATAGTAATTCGGATTATTTTCATCATATAAATTTTCTTTACATTTTGCACAATTTTTAAAAATCTTCCTTTTTGCTTGCCTTAATATGTAACCGGTAACATAACATAGTTGTGCTATGATTTTAGGGTCCCTTTTTTTTCTTCAAAATTAACAATATTACAATTTACATCATCAAAATCAAGTTCTGTAATTCCTTCAGCCCCCTGATCCTCATTATTAAATAGATCACTCATTGAGGCAAAGGCCTTACATAAATCCTCCTTACAATTAGACCCCCTTGAATGATTGGATATATTACTAATTAACAAAGAAGTAAAGGCTGTTTCGAAGCCAGATGGAGTTGGTGAGGTATTTCTCCATCCATGGCTTCGAATGCAGCCAAAAAAGTTTTCAAGAGGGTCCTGATTAAAGTGACGCATCCAAATAGACTTGAATTCAAATTTGTGAAATAATTTGTTTTTCAGGAACTCTATATTCTCTAAAGTTTGTATCCAGTTACTTATTGAGGGTACACTGCCTTCCTTCCCTTCTTTGGTTATAAATTTCATGGAGTGGAGGACTTTTTTAGCTATATTCCAAATACGGCTATGTTCCGATTTTGGTGTGACCGGTCCAAGAAGGTCTTTTTCTTGAATTTTCGAAGCTGCCATTCATGGAGTCGAACAAATCATCAAAAAAGATGAACACATCTGCGGTATCTTGACATTCTTGAGGTAGAATTCCTTTAGCTGAAAAAAAAAATTATCTTTATTTAAATTGTTTAGTCATACCACAGAATAAGAAAGTGTATAAAGTGAAGTTTAGATATGAAAATATGCCTACTCCTCCAAATGTCACCTAACCAAAGGCTAGATATATGTAAGTTTAAGAGGTTGTACACAAAACTGCAAGACAATGTAGCAACACAGAAATCTACGACAGACCTAACAACTTTTTGGGAATTTGCAACAAGTAAATTCACATTGGGTTGTATCAAAGTTTTGCGGCATATACTATATTTAATGTTGAGATGTTTTGATATAAAATATTACATTATCTTAAGATATCATATGACATATTGAGATACAATATGATGTTTTCTCTAATTATTCTGTTAAAGAATTGAAAAGGGGTGATATATATATTTCTCCACTGAATCTATATTTATTATACATACATTAAAGACAATTATTTATGAATATAACATGAATGTCTTTCACCTCAACCCCATATTATGTAACAAAAATGGAAGGACCATTTTTGTTGATCATCAGAGGTGGTGAAAAAAATTGTGACAGAAATTGCTTCATTCATATTTTCAAATGTTTAAATGATAAAAATATAGCTACAAACTTTTTTACTTTTGTCAATTTCATTACATTTTTTTGTGAATTTAACTTTTTTATTAGTTATCCTTTAACAATGGGTGTGAGCCTAGTTTCCCACAACACAGGTTGTCTTAGTGTCCCACACATGAATAAAGTAATATTATTATTATAAATCTAAACCACTATAGGAAACAGGTGAGATGACATATATATTTATACATATATAAGATAGCATGTTTTGAGTTATTTTGCATTTAAAAATAATATAATTGTATCACTTGGCATCTTGATATTAAATATGATATTTATAGTATCTCAGCTGTTTGTGATAGTTCATACAAAGTGCATTGTGATCCATCTTTTATCTTAACATAAAATATTAAAGTATCTTCACCATGCATGTTGGACTCAAATAAAATCTTTAAAAATCTTAAATTAAAAAATACCACTACTCAAACTATTATTACTAATTACTTACTTGCTAGGTATCCCATATTTGTGGCAACTGTTTTGCTAAATAGCTGAGTGGCATATTTAACTTTCAATTTTGACATTTTTTTAGGATTGACACGAGTCTCGGTAAGGTTCTTTATTAGCCTGATGCCTTTGTATGCCGGGTTTTCTTGATATAATAGATCAACATGCGCCCGTTTAGCAATTTTAACTTTTTCATTTATCATGCATTTTAAATTTTTAGTTATAAGATTGTTTCTTATTCCTTTAATCAAATGTGGGGGGTCAAAGAGGGGAACAATTTCTTCATGGTTCACTTCAAATGTGCCATGCATGGAAGTTGATCCTTTTCTTATATACTCTTCTTGTGTATCTTGAATTAAGGAATTTATTGCACTGACATTTGTTGAGCCTTGGTCACATAAAGTTGCCAAAATAGTAAAACCACAGTTTTGAACTTCTGTTATAACAGTTCTTATAAACATTTTCAGTTCTAGTTTGGGAGTAGTTCCATGGCAAAAAGTGTAAACAATTGGTTGCTTATAATTTTTGATGACTCCCCTCAGCATAAAAACTAGTGCATGATCAGCAATTTTTCTTTTTCTTTCATAGCCATTTGTGACAAATCCAATTATAAGGTCTTGCTTGCAATTGTAATCAAAATGTGGGGAAACAGCAATGTCATCAAACAAAAGCAAGCACAATTTTTCATTTCGAGTCATTGATTTTGCCCTAATTTTTAATTGTGAGAAAATATTTTTATTTATGCCTGGTTTAATTTGGGCTTTAGTTAAAAGTCGTCTTAGGGTTAGAGGAGATGGTAAAACAAATAATTTCGACAGCCATCTATAGGCACGTGGCCCTTGTTTGTACAAACTTAAAGCCATTATTTTCTCCTCTTGAGTAAATCTTCTTCCCATTTTGTCTTTAGAAATTTCTCGAAACTGCATAACTGTAAACATAGCTGCAAGGGTAGTAAACCTTTTCAAAAGTTTTTGAAAAGTTTTGTTCTCTGAAAGTTTCAGAGCTTTTTTGAGTCGAGTTGCATACTTTGCTTTCTTCTCTATTAATTTTCTTATTTCAGCCTTGAAATTGCTGATTCCTTGTGGTGCTGTCTCCTTTAATGTTATAGATTTTTTTTTCAGAGCTTTTTAAAAGCTTTTCCTGCCGAGGATCTGAAACTATTAAAAAATACTAAATAAAATAAAAACATACTTTTATATCTAAAGGGAATATAAAAATTGAGTAGAGCTTTAGGTGACATGATTGGTAATTAATAGTGATCGATCACTAACTGAAGGGCCAAAGTTTGAATAGGTTGAAAAAAATTAAAACAAACAAACAGCAATAATATTTTAAAACCAATTTAAACAAAAACAATAATTAGACCATTACCTTTTGATGTAGAAGGCAGAAGTTCCTGTGCCATACTTTTATTCATAGTATTTGTTATGTCTAAAAATGGTCTTTTGGCTGCCATCATTTTCGTATATTCTGTAATAATCCAACATTTTTGTATTTCTTTTTATGTTAATAATACTGGACTCTAGAGAGCAGTTGAGTGTGAAAATAACCAACACTAATTTTTATTCACTTAAAAAAGAACTCTAATGTACAATCATTGGTCTTATGAATCATATTGGTCACTGAACAACCTGTTCTTTTAAAATTGGCAGATATAATTGTGATGTAAGAGAATGTATGAACAATTCAGTGCCACATCTATGTTGAAAGTAATCATTATAGGTATTCAGGTAAATAAAAATTTGAGGATAATGTGATAACAAGCATGTAATAATGTAGCTTACATCTCAGTTTGTATAGAACAAATACACATTATACAGGATACAAGAAAAAAGCTTTATCAGATTGATACACCACAATTATACATTTCTGTTGTAGCCCGTACACTGTACATGTTTCTAATAATTACTTATCATCACAAAATATAACATTACCTGATAGTTGCGTAGTTGGGACAGCATTAGGACTGAGTGTATTTGTCCAGGTATGATACTTCTCATCAAAGTGGTTGTGACAGACTTTTCGATTACCATAAATGAACTGGTTTTCTAGAGCCAATATATCTCCACCAATATTATAGAGCCAAGTCCGAAACCGTTCTGGTTCCTTTGCTGGATTCGGAAATGTATGAATTGGCACTTTATCATCACCTACAAAAGAGTATCATAATAAAACAATTCATTACAATCATAACTTTGATTCATACTAATAATGATTTTTTGAAGTTATATATATGATGCACTTTTTTACACTTTTATATAGCATCAAATAGCTTAATAATATATCTGTAGTCAGTGTTGTACACAAAAAACTAGCCATAAATGTGGAGCAAAAATATTTTATACGAGTAGACAGTGTTATAAGATATTGTGAGAATCAGTTCAGTTTCTCTCATATTTTGCAATTTAACATAAATAGTATATCCTTTGTTTTTATAATAATCCGTCTTCTGCCTTGTTCAAGATAAAACATTATCAGTTTACATCAATGTCTTATTAAATTTAATCTTTAAAAGAATGTAATAAAGACAGGGCACTAAGATAAAGTAGCTTGTTATTTTTTAATTTAAGTAGTTAATTATTTTAATGAATAAACATTATGCAAGAAAATACCTTTCATGCTTGATATCTGTGATTATTGTTCTATTTCAATACACAATTTAGTATTAGTAATAATTTTAAATTATCTTTTAATTTTAGTAAAAAATTGTAGGGCCAAGGTTGAAATTGAACATGCAAAATAAAACAATGAGAACTATTTTATTTGCTATTTGAAGAATCAATTTCTACCCATCACTACTTGTCATCCAATTCAAATAAATCCTTAAGGCCTTTACCACACATGTAGCTTTATAATCTTATCCTTAACTATATGAGACATAAAATGGTGTAATGATGACGTTATCAGTCATAGAACTTCATAAATTAAGTGGCAAAACAAAAAATAAGAGACGATTTAGCTATGGCAAGTGTTGAAATGGCCTAAGGTTTTCTACTACATACAATGCTAAAGCTAGTAGTACCAAAGGGTAGTACTTACGAGTTACTTTACATTCCGGTACACAGCATCTTTTACTAGACATTTTCCAGGATAACGTAATACCAGTCGCGATAAATCAAATTCCAAAATATAGCCGGGGGTCGTCTTTGAATGCAGCCGAGTCAAATCCAAAAAAAACAAGCGGTGGGATCGATATATGAAGGTAGCGAGATCGGAATCCGGTAAACGTAAGCGTATTTGTGAAAAAGGTCTCAAAATATCAAATAAAAACACGATTAGAAATGCGAACGGCAACGAACAAAATCAAACGTTATTTGACAGGTAAATTTGACAGGCGCGTTCCGCAGCACGGTATTAAGATAAAACTTCAAAATTTCCCTCTTACATTTCTTAATCAATTGTACTGTTACAGACCAAATACTGACTTAAACAATTCAGTATTTTTATTTTACATAAATTTAATGAATTTTTAAATATAATGTGTTTATTTAAGTTATATTTAAACGTCTTAATTTAAAGGTATTTTTTTTTCAATACAAAGTGTATTCATGAAATGGACTACAAAGCTAAGAACTAATAATGTAACTGATTAACAAAAATGAACTCGCCGAATGATAATAGCTCCATCTAGCGATCCTTCACGAAAAAAAATTCATTGCTTTTGCCATAGAAAGTTCACTAGTAATAAGTGAACATGCCCTGAAGCTTATGTCAACTCCAGAAATCGGAAGAAGTGCTGACCATCGCCCGCGTTGTTACGATTACTATGAATGCCTTGGTAATAGACGTTTCATTTCTGAATCTTCTATCGCGTATATTATAAAAAGCACATGAAAAGTGTTTCGGGATATTGACAGTGTCATTCTGTCATGTAGCCAAATTCAATTGTCGGGCAACGTAACAAACGAACAAATACAATTTTTAGGCGTTAGAGCACAACATCTTCAATACAGCTCATGATATACCTGGCCTCTTGACCAGAGAGTTACCACCGCCCTATACAAAAAGTCAGCTTAAAAAATATGCCTGCCTTTTATGATCGCCGATTCTGTCTCTTCCCAATTCTTTATATTTCTTATCCTTCATATCCATTGAAACTATTTTATTCACTATCCAAAGCTGACAACGCACCAGCAAGTTTTGGGATGCTGTAGGTGTTCATGAGCGATGTTCACTTTACATGAGATGTATCATCTGGTTATTTGCCAATCTATAGGTATTAAAAAAATACCCTAGCTGCATCCATGAGCGTGTATGTGTTCTTTTTTTAAAAATTACGAACTTCTCATAAAAGCTAAACCCCCAGTTCACCTCAGCGCACTTCACTCCGTTAACTGAGAACTTCATTACATACCGCTATTATCCGCAGCGCCATCGTGGTGGGTTTTATAAACTGTTATTGCAGACTGACAGTCGCCCGTTTTTTGTTTATCGCGCATTCTAAGATTACTCTTCTTAGTAAAGACTCTGCTTTTGTTAAACGGTTTGTGCATGGAGCCTTAAGTAAGGAGGATAATCTTAGTATGCACGAAAACCAAAAAACTAGCTTCCGGTTCTTTGAAATATAGTTTCGTTGAGTAATTACAAAACCCACCACGATGGCTCTGCGAGTAATATAAGGGAATGAAATGAAATTGCAGTTATAGAGTAGACGGAGTGAATCGTAACGAGTAACGACGAAATTAACCGGTCACCAATAATGACGTTGTTTCCTGTGTGTCGTACTCAGGGTTAAAGTAACGCCATCTGATTTCAAAGATTTTTAAGGCAATCTTGTTATATGAAGATTATTCTCCTGGTATTCTATACTCCGTGGTAGCTCAATGTCCGGGCCCTCGTCTTTAATTCTGTATACTCGAGGCGAACCTGAGTTCAAACCCCAGTGCCGGCACCAATGAAATTGTCATTTTCTTAAT
>DWHK01000869.1:0-12413 GCA_018247855.1 Graphium androcles
TCTTTGCGTAACCGATTCTCCAACGCTGTTGAGCTGCAACAGCAGCTCCGAACAGCTCGGAGGACGTCGGTGAGCGTCTCCACAATAAGAAGAAGGCTGCGAGAGAAGAAAATCCAGGCCCGTAGGGCTGCTACTGGCCCCAAATTGACAGCAGAGCATAGGCGAGTCAGACTTCAGTTTGCCCGAGACCACGTGGATTGGACGTTCGACCAATGGAAGTCTGTCCTCTTCTCCGACGAGACTAGGGTATGCCTATAAAGGTGACATTAAAACCAAATACTGAGGTCTGCGGTTCTTTGGAGCTGTAAAAAAATCAACCCTCTAAGTCTACGCAATCAATAAATATAGCCATTTTTGTCGCACTTCCTATGCATTCGCAAAGGGAATCAAAACCTATAAGGTACTTCCCGTTGACCAAGAATCATAAAATTTGGCAAGAAGTAATATCTTGTAGCACAAGTATAGAAAAAAATCCGAAAACCGTAAATTTGTTGTTTTGTTTGATGGTACGGAACCCTCATTGCACGAGTCCAACGCACATTTGCCCGTATTTTATATCCATACACCAAGCGTGCCTATGCCTATGTGTTTCCGTTGGCGGAAAATTAACTTTTATATTTCATCTAGGTAAAGAGTTACATATCGACAAATCAAGATAAGTGTTTACAAAATTTAACAGCTATAACATCTTATAGGAACTAACGACTTCCTAACTAAGATTTTCATTACTGATTAAAATCTTAAAATATACATATAACATAGAGTGCTGATATCGCTTGTAGCAAGTTGTGTCTAGCAAAAGCAGTGGCGCGTAGTCTTGGAATAAACATCTTTAACCATGTATTTATTACTTGGATTATCAATAATCCAAGTAGTAAATACATGCTTGTATGATGTGCGATTAAATAATTGCAGTTATGTTACTGTTGTGATCATTAAAACTATTTGATACTAGTTAAATGTGATTTTAAACTACAGAACTGTTTACACCCGTGCTCACGATTCATACTAGCTCACTTGCGCTCTATAGTTACTTATGTATACTCAAAGTTCTATCATCTTCAAACCCTAAATATTTTTCTATTTGCTACTACCCGATGATTTATTCAGTCCAAAGTTGGTAACGTACTTTTAACTACCGGATGTTCTGGCTGCCCGTGTATGTGACGGAATTAATTATAAACTACATTGCTTGACATATTTTGTCTTTAAAAAATGGGTTAAAATAATTCGAAATAACACAAGAAATATGTTTTAGTTTATCTTTTTTTATAATTAATATACGTATAATTTCTCTTATTTATAAATAAGCTTAACAACGTTGTTATGTTATATATAACTGCCAAAATGACCTTAGCAATATTTCACTGTGATATTATTATATAATCTCAACACATTATTTCGCTAATATAACCATACATAATATTTTTTAGTCAAAATGAATACAAAATACATCGATTTTCATATTTCACAGTCATTCATTTTAGATTTAAAATTTTATTACAAAAATACTTACGTACTTTACTTATTAAATTAAAAAATTACTTTTATTAATTTACGTCCTTAATAGCACTGTTAACTCATTAATACTCTGGTATACCTAGCCAGTTTGAACACATACATATCACAGATGTTCTAGTAACGTTATGATGGAGTACGCAACTCCTGAGACCATGGCAACCATGGAGAAGACTCCAATGAGGATGTTCTTATATAGTATCCAGTTGCAGCACCCCATGTCCTTGCCCCATCGCCAGACCGTCTCGACGATTGCGGGTAGTAGCAACCCCATCACAGACAGACATACGGCCCCCACCAATTCCATGAACAGCTCCAGCTTTGGTATGGCACTTGCGAGGCCGACTGTACCAAAAAGAATATAAAATTAATATATATTCAATAGCTAAATACTACTAATGTTCATGACTGTTTTCAAGTTGTATATATTGCACGTTTAAACAATTTTCATATAACATTTGTGTAGTTCTTTATTTTCGAAGTATTGAAAATTTGTGTATTACGTTTTTGTAGTCGTGTACATGTTTAACCTTTTATAATTTTTTGAATTATACTAGCAGTAATTAACATTTTCAACGAGTATAATTTAGGATAACGTATTGTATTCGCCTTTAACTTCCGTGTTACGGTTCGCAAGAGGTGCGTTATAAATTAAACAACGAATACAAAAGAAATATACACGCACAATATTTACTTCGCACTTTACGCAAAATAGGAGATTTTTCGTTTTTCACGGATTTAAATCAAAATCTAAACGTTGCTAGCTTTTAAGCTGGATAAATAGGGAATAATTAACGTTACAACGTAACTTAAGAGGCAAAAGCTTCATTAAAAAGTAATTTTTATTTATTGTAAATTTAAATAAAATAGAAATCTAAAAATTTTTGAAAACAAGTATATTAAATTTAGCTGTTAGTTATCAGTAAAATTAAAAAAAATATAAAACAACACCTATGTCAATTTACCTATGAAGATGGTCCCTATTAATCTGACCCCGGCGATGCCCCATCTATGGGTCCTGGCAGGCAGCTTGCCCTCGACCCTCCTCCACACAACGTCCACTGGCACGTAATAAATCAGCGCGAAGGAAAGCAGCATAACACATGCCACCAAGATTTTCGCAATCTGCGCCAATCTGCAACACAATATTACATTCTGAAATGTATACTATTCATATTATTCTTCCGGTATATTGGATAGACTTTAATAACAGTATACATTTTAAACATCTACTTATTAAAGAAAATTGATAAAATCAATACTTATAAAATCGAAATGAAATTAAAATTTAGATCTATTCATTATTAAAATTTTAGTGTAAAAAAAAACTTAATCAAAGTTAAGTGGTGCCCAGGGCACCGAGCCAGAATCAACCATTATATACCTCAGAAATGTACTTCGTGTGAATTGTTAAACATGTAGATACCAATACTCATATTTTGACATTATTAACAAATTCTAAAGACCTTTTTGATATAAATTTCAGCAAACGCCAGAAACATTTTTCCACGATTTAGTCAAATTCGACAAGTTAATATTGGTTGAAATATAAATTCATCATTTATTATCATTCTTACTTATTATGAAGCAATCAATTATAAAAGGATTTTGGCCAATTTCATAATTATATTCGCACTTTTATGATATGAAATCAACAAATACAAGTGAACCTTTTGCTCAGTAGAGCCTTCAAAGTAACGCACAAAACATAGAACATAGAATCGCTTACATTTCATCTTGCGGTAAATTTAAAGTGAGACTTCCCCTCACTTCTTCGCCGAAGTTCAGATAACCAGAGAAACCAACGAAACCGTAGAGTATCACGACCGCTGTCATAGCGATATTCAACACTCCGGGACACCCGAGGAAATGTTGCGGTTTCGTCATCTCGTTTTCAATAGGCATTACGACACCGATGCCTTCCATTGCGAATAGACTCGTACTGGAATGTAATAAGGTCCATTTTAGAATATATTCAAAAGTCAGAGTAATGTCTGTGTTTATCGGAGGTTCGATTATTTCGTGCTCTAGTACGCAAATAGGAAACTGAACCTATAAATGAATATTATTCTATTGTGTATATTATTTATATGAATATTAAAAAAGTAAACTTTATAAATGTATATGTAGCACGAATATTTGAAGGAATGTTTTAGAATTATTGGACTGAAGATTGTTTTGATTTAGTAAACACATAATATAAGAAGATACGTGGTAAAATTCATTTAGTTAACCTTTTCATGAAATTAAAATAAAAAACCCTATTATTGCAATTAAATTCTATTGATTTATTAAATGTTCGAAAAGCGACATTTTTAATGCTTACCTAATAAAGTTTGGGATACCCGTAATGGAGGTAGCGAGGTTCCTTTCCGAGACCTTTGGCGGGTCCCTCAGACAGTAATAGATTGATATACATATAGACGTGAGCCACACGAAGTTTGCAATTGCGGAGAACGGCACTAAGTACTTCAGCTTTGTAATTTGTGTTAAGGGTATAAGCACAACTAGAGTGAGGCCGCAGTAGGCGGTCACGGACCAAGCAGGACCCCCGTAGACGTCAGACACCTGTTGATGAAATTGCATGATAGAACAAGTTTAAGGATTTGGACGAAGTAATTGAAATGTTTGATTTTGGCTGCGGGATAATTAAGCCATTCCGGATTGAATTCGAAAGTAATTTACACATATCGATTTCTTTTGGACTTTTTAAAAATTATTTTTTTTTTTCATTTCGTAAGTATGATTTATTTACATCACTATTTATTACAGAGTGTAATTATGTTACAGGAATATTTAAGTTTTAATTTTGATAACCATGTACATGATCAAATAAAGTGACAAATATTCAAGAGCCGTACTAAATAGCAAATCAAAAGTAATAGCAGGGATTTTGATTTTTGATTTGCTGGAACATTTTATTGTCAATCAGTTATAGATGCTGATTATTTATTATATTCTTATAAGTAAAATTTGAACCCACTTATGTTGAAATTTCGTACCTGTTTAAAAGATTCCGCTATAACTACTGTGTAAACGCAGCAAGCACCCATGTGGGTGACGGCCAGAGCCCAGTCAGCCATCTCCCTGAAATAGATGACAAAAAAGAAATTTAACAGATTCCAAAATCGAAGAGCAGTGTAGGAGCTATCACAGCTCAGTGTCTGGACGCTCGCCTTTAATTCTGTATACTCGAGGCGATTCTGACTTTAAACTCTGGTTCAGAACCAATGAAATTAACATTTTCTTAATTAAAATTTTAAATGTTGATTTATGACGTGCTGGCAGTGAAGGAAAACATTGTGAGGAAACCTGCATATCTAATATGTGAAGTTCGCCAATCCGCACTGGGTCATGTGGTGGACTATGCTGTATACCCTCTGTCTAGTCCGTGTGTCCTTTACTTTTAGACCAGTGTATTTTAACTTCTACTGGATATAGAAGTGCCACACTCTTACTAAAGACTGTATGTAAAAATGTTTTATACAGATGAAAAGACAAATAATCAAGCAGCACACATGGTAAGTAATATTTTTACGTTATTAACAATGCTTGTTACATGTGTTTTATCTGTGTCAATTGCCTGTCCTATTGTTATATACAAAAATATTCATTATATTTAACACTACTTATATTTTCCCACCACATAAGAATGAAAAGACGTGAGATTTTTTTTCTATGTAAACTATCAATCCGGTTATTTGAGATATATTATTCTAGCATTGATATAAGCCATTGTCTAGATGAAATAAATACATCTTGTGAATATGCACACAATGTTTTAAATCCTATTCCGACAATTATATAAACATGCATATCTGCAGTAATATCACATACATACATTGTTTCGTAATGAATCCATGTGAGTTAATTGCTTAATAATACACTTAGCACATCCTCATATAGATAAGGTTGCAGAAATAGCTATTAATGCCGTGACTAGATCGCCCGGAGGAAGTTGGAGAGAAAGTTATATAAGTTCAGATTGTGATGATTATTTTCATGGTGCTGTTTAGAGCTGATTGAATTGCCTTCGCTTCAGTGTCAGGAGGATTCTGTGGTTTGTTGAGAGCCATCCATAGTAGCTCAAAATTAGTAAGAAGCACGGCTTTCTTCTTTCGATATCTAGGTGTGGTTGAGGAATTGAGTTTGCGTTATATTTTGTCACTATTCTTTGCAACTAGGCGGTACTTAGTGGTAGTATTAAAGTACTGTCTTTACAATTCCGGCCTGCGTGATTTTTATATGATTACTGACCGTAACCATAACGACTGTTAGAACCGACAATGATTTTTTATAGAAAAAAGTGGCAAGTGAGCCAATAGTTCACTACTTATTATCGTCTATGGATATCCACAACATCTGAAGTACCACAGGAGTTTTAGGTTACTTAAGTTTTTTTAGGAGCAAACACTTTACGGCATATTTGGTTTAGTTTTTTATGGTTTTAAGGAAGTTCGTTTTTGTTCGTTCGTATAGTTCATTAGATTGAATTTTGGTTAAAAGATTTTGTATAACTTGGAATTAACACAAAGAATACTTTATTCGATAAGATCCAATTCTTAAAACTACACAGACAAAGTTATACACAGAAGTTAGTTTTTAATTAAGAAATAGTGTTTTACATCTTTGTTACGTATGAGTACTTTTATTTATAAAATATATATATTTCTCTTACCTCGCAAATGGTGCGAACTTTCTAACAGGCTTAGGTCCATTCTGAAAGACGAGCTCGCACGTATCCGCGTAACCCAGCGATGGTTTCTTTACCTCCACACATAGTTGCTGTGATGTTTTCACCTACAACATGTGATAAAAGGACGATAAGTTTATTTGTCACGATGACTAAAACCCCTTACTCAATACAACGGTGGTAATATTTAAAAAGATACATTAAATTGTAGTTTGAACTAGGGCATAAATTAAATCTGTTTACCGCTCGATATTTTGATACGCTGAAAACGTAAAAAAAATTCCAAAAGGTGGTCGAGCATCACATCCTTCATACAGCTTCTGCTGCACTAATACGGTCTCGTTCACCCGGGGAGGTACCACCACCCTTCACAGAGCCAACATAAAATAATGCTTACCGGATGACCATTCCTACCCTCTCCTTTTCCCCATCAAATCCTTAATATAGTCGCAATCCATCCTACCCTTTAACCTGTTTTATCCAATTTTCAGTCTGGGAATTGTATTAAATTTAAATGGAAGGAAGAAGGTTCCAAATTTAAAACAAATTTACGTAATGAACCCATTTAACATGGATCTACAGGATCTAAGATCTACATTACCTAGCAAAAACAACCAAAAAGATAAATAAAAAGATATCGTTGTATCATGATCTAAAGACGATAAAATTATATAAGTGATAAAAATATAGGATAAAATAATCCAGCGAAAAACCCCACTTGACTTACTCGTACAGAAAAAATATAAAAAATAAACATTGAACTCCTAGAGTGGGTATGTTACTATTACAAGTACTTTTAACAATATTCAATATTCTGGTATTGTATATACAGGCTGTTCATATGTAAATGCCTATAACTGATATTTCGTGATTCGATTCATAAAAATACTACGGGTTATAGTAAAAAATAAGAATGTGATTCGCCTAAACAGTGGCGTATTGCCGCGCGTATACCAGTCAGGTGTAATCATAACGCCTGTTACTTTATATAAGGCAATTTTGTTGTACTTATCGATAGTAGTTTTTAATTTTTTTCATTTGAAATAATTGTAGTTAAGTTTTATTTATATTGCGGCCTATAGTTACATGATAAAGTGGTGACATTGTGATAATGTAACAGTGATTTAAAACCTTAAGGGCGTCATGACTAAATAGTCGATCGTAATGACGATATAAACTTTGGTTGCAGGCTGAGCGCACACTGCGGCGTTTTGCCGCACGATATTGTTGAGTGTAGTCATGGGCGACGGGATTACTTAACATCAGGTTAACCGTTTCCTCGCTTGCCAAACTTTCCTATAAAAAAAATACTGATTTTGCTGCTGATTTTTTCGTCTTTTATAATGTTAATTTGGACGTTTCAAGTTAAAACAAGCAGCCGTGTGGCAACATACATAAGTCCATCTGATTTTTTTAAGTAGCTTTCTATTATCATGCACATGACATCTTTTATGTATATCCTACGTAAGGAAATCTAAACAAACCACAACTGACTAATTGATATTGCAAGTGTAGGTAAGCATATAATTTAAAAGTATTACTTTAATTAAAACTCCGCTAAGCCATGTCTTTTAGTCTACGTGCCCATAACGTGATTAGAAAACTTTTCTTCTTTGAACATTGAAAATTTGCTGAGTAAATAAAAAGTCTTTCTTGTATATAATTAAAAAACGCAGTACTGCGACCCTACTTAAGTTTGTTGTTGCGCTTACTAATAATACTGAAACAGATTCAAAAGCAGAATGAATGCCCTAATAAAGAAGTGTTTAATGCAGTACAATATTTATATTGGTTTTTAAAATTTTTGGAGAAAAATTATATTCTGATATACTTTTCTCATTCGTTTGCTGAACGGAAGTAAATTGTTATATGTTTATTATGTGTGAATTGATATTATTTGTAAATATTTTGTTGTTATTTAAATCGCTGATATCTGGAAGTATCGGTTGGAATCAATAAAATCATAATAAATCATGATAGATAGATTCATGAGAATTCGTTTTAAACTGGCTCTGTAGTCTAGTGGTGGTGGTGGTGGTGACTGTGTTGTATTTTCTTAGTTTGGCTAGTGCAATGCGGGCTGATCACCCGGTTGCATGAAAATTAAGATGATCCATGCGTCGGATGGGTATGTAAAAAGTCGGTCCGAGTTGTAAAGAACACCTTTGGCAGTCATTAAATATGATAGCAGTGTCTTCAAATATCCCTATAAACTAATCCATTCCTCGAATACAGTTAATCACTTTTGGGATGCGGGACAGATGCCAGTCGCTCTGTTTTAAATTTGATATTCAGATAAAGTCTAGTGGATAAGAAGCCGAGCCCAAGTCACTTGGAAATAAGGCAGGGAAGAAGAAGACGATTCGTGTGGATTAAGTTATGCTATAGTTAGGCTAACATCACGCTATGACTTTTAGTCTATACTAATATTATAAAGTTGAAGAGTTTGTTTGTTTGGTTGAACGCGCTAATCTTTGGAATTCCTCGTTTGAATTGGAAATTTCTTTTAGTGTTGGAAGGCCTATTCATTGAGGAAGGCTCTAGGCTATATAATATCATGCTACAACCAATATGAGCGGAGCATCAATGAAAAATGTCGCAACAACGGCGAAGATTTATACCTTTTGTGATATATCTTATGTGACGTAGACGAAGTTGTACGGATTTGCTAGTACATGGTAAACCGAAGGAAATAGGCAGTAAATTATGTAAGAAAGATGAAGAGAAAATTAAAATAACTTGTTGTTTATTCTTTTCACTTAAGGGCTGGTGTTGGTAGTACAAGAGTTCAATCATGGCAAACAAATGACGCATCGAAGTCAAGTGAAAATGCTTTTTCGACATGTTTCGAGTTTCTATTTCCCCAACATTGAAAATAACAGTGAGATTTTGTTTGCGATGGGCAAAATGTTAATGAGCTAAGTTGTACGGGCGCTTGCTTTCGTTAGTCGAACTTGATTGGTGAGAGGTGCTTATGTAAATATGTAAAGATCTGTCCACCGAATATCGGTAAAGGCCTCTGTATTATATTACAAGTAGAAGTACGGCATTATAACCCATCTTGATTCGAACCCATCATGGGTTCGAAACAAGTCAATCAGTGGTGGCAAATCCCGCTTGGGATAGTGACTTTCTGTTACTTCATAGTTGGATTAACCTGATCACTCGATTGCCTGAGAAGTAAAATGATCCAAGAGTCGAGTCGGTAAGTGTCGGTAAAATTAGGTCCCGACTCGATCGAATACTTTTCATGACGTTTAATAGACAAAATGTCTAAAATAATTAAGGCATTTCTGTATATTTTATACAAATGAGTATTTTGTTTCGGGGTTCAAATCTAAGAAACATGAATTAAATCATTTTTAGAGTTATAATTTTTATTATTTCGACCCAAGAGGACTGACAGTGGCGTGGCGGACCATTCCTTATACCTTCTGTCTAGAAGAGGCTTTTGCCTAACATTAGAATATACTATTTAGAAATAGGCTGTTACCATTTCTATTTCTAAATATGCTTAAAAATGGTGTGAGGAAGATATAAGATAATAAAGCGTATTACTAAAGAGATAAAGGCTATTATATAATATTGCTCGCATCCCGATCCCATTGAGATCTATGTGGGCGAATTTGCGAGCTGCGCTTAGTCGTAAATTTTGTGACGCAATAAGCTCTTGTGACTGTGTGGTGTGTTCAGGCATGCTTGACCTGGAATCGTCTGACAATCAGTTAAAGTAGTTGTACTTTATCTTGTACTACTCTTCAAAAGCTGTTTTCGCACAAGAAGCAAGATTGAATGTTTATTTTTACGAAATGAAATTTTTACGTAGTTTAAAAAATTAATTACTAGACTTAATAAGGAGACTCGTATTGAATTTCTGCTTTTATGTCTGCGCTTTTGAATAAAAAAAATATATTGTTTCTGATTTACTTCCTGTTTTTTCGTTTTTTCCTTTTCTTCTCTATTCTTATGCCTCCGTGGTCTAGTAATGAAGGCCCTAACTTTACAAAAGGGGAACAATGACATTGCATTATTGTTTCTCAGTTGGGTTAGGCCGATTTCGTGAAAAATAAGAGGATTCGTACGTCAGATGGGCATGTAAAAGTCGGTCCCGGCTCTTAAGAACAACTTTAACTGTTGTTAAAAAGTGTGTTCGAATATCCCAACAACTAATCTATCTTTCGAATACTGTTTATCCCTTTGAGTTGCAGAGATCATATGCTAGTCGCTCTGTGAAAAATTGAGGTTCAGGTAATATCTTTTTGGATTAGATGCCGATCCCAAAGAAAAAAGGTAAGGACGATGTTGAAGTAGAAAGGTAAAAAGTTTTATGAAACTTTTATTTAATACTATTTGTCTTCTTTTGTACACTATATTTAGTGTCGGTAATTTACATGCATCATTCTGCAAACGGGTGCGGTAAAATTTAACAAATTTTTTGAAAGTTACTCAATTCAAGTGAAAGTTGAAACTTAAATATTTTATGAAGAATCTTTAGGGATTATTTTCCTAATTTCTTACGCCCTAATATTCAATAATGAATAATAAATTTTATTCGTATTCCTTAATAAGGAAGTAGAATACCGTCATCCGCGAGCTATAGGGAAATCCCGCATACCCTTTCTGGAATAATGCGGGATTACATTTAATAGATGCTCGGAATTCCCGGTGTAGTTATATCGTATGTACCCTAGAAAAAAATTATCCTCACCGAGATTACTTCAGTACATTATCAATGGACATTATAAAAAGTTGATCAAGAAACAAAGCGGATTACTGACCCCATAACATGTTGGGATTCCCCCTGAGGTCATGGGGAATTTCCTTGCGGTTATGTAGAAAATAGCAAATGTAGAGTCAAGTTTTCATAATCATACTCATGTCGTTCTGAATCAGCAATAATTGCTTTATTGTTTATTATAAGAATATATCGTATGAAAATAATAACAACAAACGGTAGAAACCACAGGCTTTGAGCAGATTCGTTTATAACTAATAATAAAGAATCATAGATCGCTATATTACACTATGAATGTTGAACTTCTTATATATAGAATGACATAGTTTATTGTTGTCTCACAAATTAATTTTTCGAACGTATAAAATATACTATCTATTAATGGAATCAAGACGATATATATAAATATATATCTTCTTCCTTCTAGCCTTATTCCCAAACACTTGGGGTTGGCTTCTAATTCAACCAAATATTGCCTTAATATCAGTTTTTACACAGAGTGACTGGCAACAGTCTGACCTTCGTAACCCAAAAGGATAAACTGAATTCAAAGGATAGATTAGTTGTCAGGATATTTGAAGGCACTGACATCCTTTAACGATTGTCAAAAGTATTCTTGATAACCAGGTCTGAGATTTTAAATGTCCATCCGACACATAGATCATCTTAATTTTCAGGCAAACGGGTGTTCGGCGTGTGATCAGCCCGTATTACCCTAACCCATTTAAGAAACAAAAATACAAAATTTTATTATTGTCCCCCTGCAGGATTTGAACCCACGACCTCCGGTTTGTAAAGCAAGGGCCTATATCACTAGGCCCAGGAGGCTATACTCTATCTAACATACAATAACAAATATGAAACGTGTAGGAAGCCCTTACAATAATATTCCAAACTATACCGAGGCGTCGAATAATACAGACGATTGAACTTGATGATTGAGTCGTACACCCATTATTAAGTAGCTAGCCTATTCCAGTTTCTCATAAAGAAAATCGATTTACAGCCAAAAATGTTATAGTTCAGCATTGATATACAAAAATCCCTAGATACACAATCAGCCTCTCAAAAACGTCCGCAGCATAATGTCAAATTGTGCACTCATATTTGCCTTACAAACATTGAGAAAGATTTTTCATCAAATCGGTTCATAAACGACGAAGTGATCCGCGAACACACACAAAAAAATATATGGTCGAATTAAGAAACCTCCTCCTTGTTTTGAAGTCTGTTGATAAAAATATGTTATAACTTTGACATTTATGTAAAATTAAAGACGACTTCGATTCTTACTTATGTCCAAGAATGTGTATGGGTTTTTAATTTAACGCGAAAAATGTGGCGGGTGCTCGCTAGTATTGATTTTTTTTTTTTACAGGAAAGTTTGGCAAGCGAGCAGACGGTTCACCTGATGTTAAGTGAGCCCGTCGCCCATGGACATACACAACATACGAAAAGTTGCGTATG
>DWHK01000870.1:0-12411 GCA_018247855.1 Graphium androcles
CAAATTTATCCTAGTGTGATGTTATGTTCGTCAACTTTGCACTGGCATTTTGAAGATACATATAACCTAAAATACTGCTTGTTGTAATTTACCAAGTACTAGTTTAGGTAACTATTCCAATTGTAGCTATGGTAAAATATCAACATGGACTCCCCGCTTACCCTTAATTGCACACACATTCCCAAATATCACCAGTAAACTGACTTATTCCCACAATACCGTATAACATTGCCTATGCATACGAAAAGTAGTACCTTCATTTTTATACACGCTTGTTAGAAGTGCTTTTTGTTTACCTTCTTAATAGTTTTGATTGATACAAACTATTCGAACTTTTTTAATATTGTTCTGTAATTTCAGCAATTATTAGACGAGTACCCAAAATGCTTCCTGGTGGGTGCAGACAACGTGGGTTCCACGCAAATGCAGCAGATCCGTATCTCGCTGCGTGGCCACAGCATCGTGCTCATGGGCAAGAACACCATGATGCGTAAAGCCATCAAGGACCATCTGGAGACCAACCCAGCTCTGGAGAAGTTGTTGCCCTACATCAAGGGCAATGTCGGCTTTGTTTTCACCCGTGGAGACTTAGTTGAGGTGAGTAACATTTTGAACTTTAAAGAAAATATTGCAACATTTCCTTAGTGCTTGCTAAAGATAATTGTAATATACATAGTTATCTTTTGCTGTTACACTGTGGTCTTACAAATATTTAATTATAAGAGAAGTTTACTTTTTTTCAGACAATTTAGGATATTATATTTCTATGTATTTTGTGGTACCAATAGGTGCGTGACAAGTTGCTGGAGAACAAGGTGCGTGCGCCTGCCCGTCCTGGTGCCATCGCTCCTCTGTCTGTCGTCATCCCTGCACACAACACTGGTCTTGGGCCCGAGAAGACCTCTTTCTTCCAGGCCCTTTCCATCCCTACCAAAATCTCAAAGGGTAAGCACTTATAGTTGATCCATGGCCTAACTAAATTATCCAAGGCTCAACTTGATTAAAATAATCATAAATAGTTTTAAAAGGCAATAAAATAGGTATCTGTGATTGTTTCCAAAAATGTGATGTGATATCAGAATGATAAAAGATTTTTATATTATTTTTTATGTTAGAATCACAAAGTTAAAAATTTTATCTGATGTAATTTTTGTGGCAGTTGGTAAACAGGAATTTTGGCTTTTTACTCGAATTCTGCATTCTTAAAGTGCACAAGTTAACACATTGATATCTATGAAAGAGTATCAAACCATAATCATGTTGAATTTATTTATGTTATCACATCCATTTGTACACAATTGCATCCATCTTAATAGATCTTCAATGTAATGGATTATGGATGAATGCAAAAAACACTATTTTAAAAATAAAATTTTGTTACAAGCAAAATGTAATGTAATGTGATAATTTAAAACAACTATAGTAATGTCTGTCCTAATACCAAGGAGCGTAATATTAGCCCTTGGCTTCGCTTTCAGACTACAGCAAGTTCTTCAAATTTATCCTAGTGTGATGTTATGTTCGTCAACTTTGCACTGGCATTTTGAAGATACATATAACCTAAAATACTGGTTAACCTAATAACCTAAAGTACTAGAGATTATCCCAACTGTAGCTATGGTAAAATATTAACATAGACTTGCCGATTACACTAAATTGCACGTAAATTCCCAAATATCACCAGTAAACTGACTTATTTTCACAATACCCTATAACATTGTCTGACAATCTGGTTCATATAATTTACAATTTTATATGCTATTTTTTGGTAATATTGTACCATAATATCAGCAATTATAAAGTATATTTATTACAAATAAAATGCTTGAAATTACCTATTTATAAAGTTTATTATGATAGTTTAGATATAGTTGTGACTTGAGAATATATTATAGGATAATTTTATTTTGTATCTTCTGTAATATCTCAATATAGAAAAAAATTATCACATGCACAACAACAAAAAATTGCATTATGTTAATTAACAATATATTACATAATGTTATTAATATTACAATTTTTTTTTATTATTGCTATTATTTTAAGTACTATTACTTTCCTAAAAATTTATTGATTTTTACAGTAGGAGGGTAATCTCTGTTTTAGGATTAAAGGTTGTTCGTTCTATGAGCTTTATTTTAACGTTTATAATTATTTACAGGTACTATTGAAATCATCAACGATGTGCACATCCTGAAGCCTGGTGACAAAGTGGGAGCTTCTGAAGCCACCCTGCTCAACATGCTTAACATCTCTCCATTCTCATATGGTCTAGTTGTCAAGCAGGTGGGTAAAATGATTTATTTCAATATGTTCAAAGTACTACCTTTTATTTTGATGCCACATTTATAAAAACACTATAAGTGGAATGTTCTTTGGTTAGCCCCAGTTATAGGAAGTAAAAAAAAAAGAATTTTTTAAAATTGGTTTACAAATGATCAAGAAATCTGTGAACAGACAAACAAAATATACCCATCGAACTTATAACCGCCTCCTTTTTAGAAGTCGGTTCAACAAGGAATAACCCTCAATTTTCAATTTGTAGTTATACATACTGTAACATTTTCCTTAAGTCATATTATTACATCCAAAGTGTTGAGTACAGTATGCATACAAATAATGCATTCTGATAATTTATCTTTGGTATAGCAAATGCCTTGTGGTTTATATGCATTTCAGCAATTGAATGGAATTGTTAATCACAAGCAGACATATGTTTTAACAGACTTTATATTTGTATTATCCTCCTCCTTATTAATGAGTAAGAATGTAAGAATGTACCAAAGTTTGTTTCATGCAAAAACTACGGAATACCATATGATGATGCACTAATGTTGCTTTTATGTAATTTATAAAGTTATATATTACATAGTAATATGTGTATGAAATTAAGGTTTACCAACTTCATGTTATTCAAAGAACATAAAAAAAAACAAACATCTACTTTAAAATAAAGCTAAATAACCCACAATTTTTTTTTAACTATACTAAGCTGTATTCCATTGCTCTGGGTATAGGCCACTAAACATAGGGTATATTATATAGTCTATAATGCAGCTGGCAAGCAAACTTCACATATTTTTTAAATATTTTATGATATTTCAGATGTGCATGTTTCCCCTATACTACAGTTGAATATATATGCAAATAAGCTAAAAAAAAATTTATGCACCCCAGGTGTATGATTCGGGCACCATCTTTGCCCCGGCAATCCTGGACATAAAGCCTGAAGACCTCCGTGCCAAGTTTATGGAGGGAGTGGCCAACGTGGCTGCCCTTTCCATGTCCATCGGCTACCCGACGGTGGCCTCTGCCCCGCATTCCATCGCCAATGGATTCAAGAACCTGCTGGCCATTGCCGCCGTCACCGAGGTTGAGTTCAAGGAAGCCACCACTATCAAGGAGTTCATCAAGGTACAGTAGAAATATTTTACATAGGACAACTGATGTTTTAAAAACATATATCACTTATATAAAATACTAATTGGAAATTGGTTAGATTACACACCCATTTAAGGAAAGGCAATAAAATCTTCAGCGGCAGCATGGTTAAAAAGATGCCAACTTAACTTGCAGATTGCATCATGTTTGCAATTGATTTCAGATGGTATAAGGCTGCCTGCCTGCACACCATGTCTGCTATTACAGTACTGTGTCATTATCAGTTATTCTGAGTAAAATTCACTTACAAATTTGGTGATTTTCATACTAAACATAATTTTTTATTTAAAATGAACAATATAGAGAAAAAAATTTTGCTCCTGAAGACCATGTTTGATAAAAATTGTATCAAATGGCATGTTTTAAGTGAATTATTTTTATTATGCTCTAAAATATTAAGTAAAAGAAATCCTATCTGATACTATATAATAATTATTGAGGTTGTTAAGTATGGCAAGATAAAAATTGTCATCTCTTAAGTGAGACTAATTTGTATGAACTGTTATAATTTCATAAGGATTGGTTAAGTTGTTTGAGTTAATTGGGGATAAATAAAAATTTTAAGTATAAATTGATTTAATTTTCATATCATTACAATTCATGCAGCATAAATGCTGCTGTCAGAGAAAACAAACATCAAAGTTCATTAGTTCTTGGAATAGGCATTGATTTGTGTGTTTACTCCAGGACCCGAGCAAGTTCGCCGCCGCGGCCGCCGCGACCGCGCCTGCCGCCGCCGCCCCCGCTGCCGACAAGAAGGAGGAGGAGAAGAAGCCCGAGAAGGAGGACTCCGAGAGCGACGACGACATGGGCTTTGGTCTCTTTGACTAAAGCACTCGCCTCTGCCCAGCCGTTTGAATGTGGAACATCCGTGGCCACCTGCACCCCCTGTGCTTTGCTCGTCGCGCCGCCGGGCCGGACACCCATTTGGCGGCCTTCGTTAACGCATAGCGGTTGACAGCGAATTAAATGCCACTATGACAAGAATGTGTTTTATTTTCAACATATCTTGCAACCCTGAAGTCGAGTTCCCACGGCGCGTGATATCGCGTGCCCGGCCGAGCTTGCTGGAGTCATGCGCCGTGGGAATACGGTGGTTTGAGCAAGCGCGGCGCGTCCATACGATCCGCTCGGTGTCGGTAATTTCAAAGGCGTACGCGACGCGCCCTGTGTTGTTCTGATGTTCGCCACGCCACACCGTGGAAACAGTGAGACTGGCTCGTGCAAATCGGGTCAGCGAGGCTCTGCTTGTGATATCACGGGTCGTCGGAACGCAGCTTAATATTTTAGAAATAGCAAATATTCCTCAGCTCTATTTTCTTATTGGTAATTTAAACGCGTGATCCTGTGTTAGTCAAGTCGGTATTTATCAAGACATGCAATTGAGATTTGGTGCCGTGAAATAGACAACATTCAAAGGTTTGTTGATGATGATGCAACCTATAAATGAATAGGATTTCGAGGATTTTTATTAGTTAGCAGTGATTTATATGCTGGACAAAAAACAACTGACGAAAAACGGTGGGACCTTAGTAGAGCTGGCCTATAGGTCGACGGGAGAAGCATAAATATTTTGTAATTAACCATCTATGCTAATATAATAAAGCTAGAGTTTTGTTTTAGAACGCACAACTTCGAACTTGAGATACACTTGGAGTAAATAATTTTGATGAGATGTAGTGATAGCTAGATTCATGAGGAATAATTTAGGTATGCTACGAATATTAGGGAGCCGAGCAGCAAATTACGTGGTTGAGACGGTAAGGACACAATTTATATGCCTACCGGTGAAAAGTTTTATCAAAATAAAACTGACTGATTATTGAAGTTCCGTATACCGAAGATGGTGATATATCGCTGGACTTGTCATGCAATCTGCAGACGACCAGTTTCATTACAATATTTTACGCGGCATTCTAGCATTCATAGTTGACGTGCCTATCAATTCGTTGCATGTAGTTTATATAGGTGGCATTGAGCCTTCATATGGTGATAATTCAGGCTTCTGGTATGTACACCCTCCCTGGCATGTACGCCCTCCCTGGCATGTACACCCTCCTTGTTCGAAATGACCGTATTGATATAATGAAGTTATTGTTACGGGTACTAAAATTCTTAAAGGTGTTGTATATTAATACTCTATAATATATTAAAGAATTGGTCCTGGAATCTTTGGGTTCAACGTATGCTCATCACGTTATCATAAGAGATTTTAATACCAATCTCCTGGCACCTGACTCTCCTCGCACTCATACACTCCTGCATACCGTTAAGTCAAGTTTTTTCCACATTCTCCCTCTCCAAGCCACTCACCGTAACCTTTTCGGTGAAGATACTTGGCTTGACTTAATCCTAACCTCTAATCCTTCCTTATTTGACTTAATCCTATGAGACGCAGAGATCGCATGTTTAAGAAATTTAAGAAGCAGCGTACAGTAGAGAATTGTTCCATTTACAAAGCGGCTAGAAATCGAAGTAAACAGATGATACGCAATGCAAACGCCGTCATATTCTAGAAAATATTTCTTCTTTATATCCTGCCAGTATCATCTAACGACACGTGAAACAATTTCTTATTTAAATTGTTTGACGCGTCCATGTATCAACTCTTTTTGTTTTTCTCAAATTTCTTCAGAAGAAATAAAAAAAAAACAATCTTTGCTATCAATTCCAACGCTGTCGGGCCTGACATTATTGACCAAAGAATGATAGTCCCTATCCGTGATTATCTCCCTTTAGCAATTACCCATATCCATTAATTTCTCGTTAGGTGGTATTCGTTCAAGGTGGTATTCTTTTTCCTATTTTATTTTCTGTGTTTATTAACCTTATTATCAATGATATTCGGTGTTCGTGTCCTCTGTACGCCGATGACCTTCAATTATATGCTCAAGCAAGTATTGAAAATCTTAGAGATACTATCTTTAAAGTTAACCAAGACCTAATTGCCATTAAAAGCTGGTTTAATAGGTTTGGGTTAGCTGTTAATCAGGTCAGGCAATTGTGATTCGAGACACCTCGAGAATTTTGGCCAAACTGGATTTAGCCCATCTTCCGCCAATTATCATAGACAGCCTCCCATTTGTATCAGCCAAAACGTCAAAAATCTAGGATTAAACATCGACAGTCAACTCGCCGATGTCAGTTATAAAGTCACTGGCGCCATGCGGTGCCTCTATAGGCTTAAAAACTTTTTGCCTACGCCAACTAAAGCAACGCTCGTGCAGTCTTTAATTTTTCCTGTAATCGACTATGATGAAGTGTGCTACTTTGACCTGAACGCAGATCACCTTAATAAACTCGACCGACTTCTAAATAACTGCATTCGATTCATTTTGAATCTACGTAAATTAAACCATGTGTCATCTTACCGTGCACAACTCCATTGGCTACCAATTCGCCAAAGATGCTCTTTACGAGCACTGACTTTCTCTCTTTATTCTTTCCTAGACTCCCCCTCTACTCTTTCTTATATATCTTCCCATTTTCGGCATGTCTGTGAAGTCAGCAACAAATCTCTTCGTTCCACGCATAATCGCCTTCTTGAATGCCCTCTTCACCGTTCTAACTTTACACATTCTAATTTCTTTGTACACTCTGTTCTTTTGTGGAATGAGCTACCTCTCGATATCAGAATAGCAAAGATTCGCTCTGTGTTTAAAACCAAATACGCGAGCACCTTTTTAACTAAATATAAGCAGAATTATTCTTCAATTAATAATATATTTATGTGTAGCATATGTATACCTATATGTATGTATGTATATATTTCACTATATGTGTGCATAACGTGACCATTCATTTTTTCATCAGAGCGGGACATCTGCAGATTTACATAATAAAAAAAAATGCGTTTTACAATTATTTTATTATAGAAGATATAACACGGAATAATCAAAGCCTTTGTTGTTCTGATTTTAAATGATTTTCTATATCACTGGCACCACCTTGTCCAACAATAAAATCAGTACGACACTTTTTACACATAACATCTGCGGTAATATTCTTTGTTTTATAAATGGATACTTCTGTGGCAAACAAATATTAAAAGAACACTAGGGTTTAGGCGTTATTGTTGTTTTACAAATCACTGCATTGTGTTACGTCTTGGTCTAGATCTTTGTTGATCGAAGTTAAGCTCAAAGTATCTACTTGTACTATGAAGAGCTTCATCATGGCAACTCTAACCCGTGGAAAGTCTAAGTTTCCACGGTCTGAAGAGTTCCACGAGCTTAAGAACTTTGTGTTACGTACGATAATCGTTTTGTTCTTCATTTAACTAAAATAAAACATTGCAATCGTTGACAGAACATCGAGTAATCATTTCCTACCGCCCATGAAATAAATTGCCTCATTATAAACCTGTAGGCGGCAAAATTAAATTCAGTAAGTGATAATTGGGTGAAAAATTCGCAACATTAGCAACAACAAATTTTTGTTGACTTGGTTTCATTAACAACGTAATTTGTACGCACTAAAGTTGCTAGTTGGTAATAAAATTCAGAAAATAATAAATTCATCGAAATTTCTAAAACTGATAGTTTAATTTAAAGAACGGATTTCTTTTAAAAAAAGTATGGTTTATATGATATAATAATAAAAAGGAATAACAATAAAAATTTATTTGCACTTTCAATGACAAAAAACAACGACTTCATTGTTCCAATCCGTATTTTTACACTAGACGAAACAATTCTATAATTACGTTACTGCTCCCAACTCACTTGTGCCGAGTCGCAGTTCCAAACATCCGGTGCGCTTTGACTTTAATCAGGGAAATCGCATTTACAAGTGTTCTCTTCAAATTTATAAAAGAGATTTTATTTCGAAAAATCTTATAAATGAGGTGAATTGAAGTTCGCACCCAACGGCATTGATATTTTTTTTCTTTTATTCATTAAAATACAAGTTGAATAAATCTCATGAATGTAATACTTTAATTAATAAATAATTTTAGAAGAATATTATGATGATTTTTAATAATATTTTTGAAATACTGCTAATGCACAATTTTTAAAGGACATTTGCGTAGTCTTTGTTTTATAATGTATTCTGATACTTGTAAAAAATGTACTATTCACACTTTCTTCATGTTTACATTACGCAAAAGGCTATCTGTAGCCTTTTGCGTACTTTGCGTAGAGGCTATTACGTGGCCGCGTATACAATTATAATTCAAACTTTATCTGCTCGTAAAAAAGGTGCTTGGTTACCTTTAACCTTTTTCGGCACGAAAGCGCTTTGAAAAGATAAACAATAGATATAACCGAAAACATATTAAATTTGATTTATATTGTTATATACATCATTTTGTTTCATTTGAGTTTACTTAGTCATTAGTTCAAATTGCAACTATAATATATATTTCTTTACATTATGTAAGTAAATAGTTATTAAAATTTTTCTTTGTTATTTACTCAATTGTCACATTATTTTGTGTGAGAATAGAACCTACAAACTGCAGCAGTAAAGCCTATACTTTAGCAACTGCGCAAACTTTGTTAGTTATTCTACAACAATTTATTTTGTTGTAAAATTGCAATTTTTAACCCCATTTATATACTATCTAATATAAGAAATAATCAATAAATCTTCTTATTTTTATTTTTATGATTCCATATGAGATTATAGTTAAAGCTGATTTAACCTTTTTAGTGGTGAATAGGTTGATAGTTAAATTGTTGATTAGTTAATTGTTAGTTAAAACAGTTAACATAATAATTCTTTATCAAATACATCATTATGTAGTATTTTTAAGTAGAAATTATTTTTTTTAATATTACTTTTTAAACAGGTGCATTTCTATTGCTATGACTTATACTGATATCTAAAATCTTATCTATAAAAATAAAAAAATAATTTTAACTTTTTGTTAACGCTGTAAACTGAGTAAGCTAAAAGATATTGTATTTTAGGATATATATGAATGTATATAAATGGTTAATTACCTAAATTAAGTAATTCACAAATAGAGTTATTCAATTCCTCATTGATATACATAATTAAACTTTTCTCATTATATAGAAAGAGCAAGTAGTAAAAGTACCTGTAGTAAAAAGCAAATCTTATTATGTGTATATTTCCGTATTATAAATGCCAGGCGCTTATTTCTTTACTTAGAATTTAACAGAAATGAGATTCGGGAGATGCGAACAATTCCGTTCATTTCACAGGAGTAATAATATTGCAATACAACGAGGAACGTGTACAAAGCGTTCTACTTGGATAGGCAACGGTGTTGTGACAGCGGCGGACTAACACAAATAGCTCAATTAAACGTACCGGTGTCACAATATCGCTTCGTTAACAAATGGACCGTCCCCCGGCTCACGTACCAAAGTATCACGTTCCGAATTACGCGGCGTGCGGTCCTTTTCGGAAAAAAATTTAAAAGGACATGTGAAAAACTACGAATGAATTTTGAAATTGCCTCTCCTACGCCGCTATTATTTATGGCGGTCCGCGAATGTTTCTGTGTGGAGAATTCTACACTTGATTTATTAAAACAGTTCACAGGGATCATAAACTTTAGTCGATGACGTTAAAATTATTTGGCACGGCATAGACATTTATTTTTCGAATTGTATCTGTAATAAGAAATTTACCTTAGTACGGACCAACATGAGATCTTTGAAGAAACACACACCCCTATGTTTGTTTGTTAAAAATTATAAGTAACATTGAAATAGTACCCGGACAAGCTTTTTAAACAAAGTAACTATATATAACGTATTACCCGCATTGTTTTCAGACATTGTTAATAATGTTATGGGTTTTAATTTTTTTAACACGATAATCTTAGTCTTTTTAAAAATTAAAGTGGCCTAAGTTACACATATCATTAGCTATCTACCAAGTCCAGTCAAAATCGTTTGAGTTGTTTTAAAGGTTAGTCGAACTTATTAGACAAACATATAGACAGAGAGACAGACAGACAGACAGACCGACAGACATACAAAAACTTTAAAGATTAGTCCTTTGATAAGTATTACCGTATTAGTACCGTTATTATTAAAAGTTCCAAATGCAATTATTAGTAAAATAATTTTATTTACATGTAAAGATGTACAGACAAAATCGAAGTAAGTAAATATACATACATATAGTCGTAGCGCCTATATGTACATATTTCACAAACGTTTACTTAAAAAATATTTCACCGAAACTAATCTCTAAAGAGATATTGGCCCGTGCGGCCTTGGTCCTATTAAATATTTTCACATTCTGTGCTCGCGCACTGTCGTGGCAGTAGTATTTTCTCATAGACGCCAACAAGATGGAGCTGCTCTATGGCGGCCATAATTCACGTTTACACGAAGCGAGGAGTAATCTCGGCACGTGGAAGCGAAATATAATCGTTACCACTAGCGGCTTTCTTTGGGTTTAGTTTATGTCGGATAAGTTTGCACGTCTGTCTATGTTTGAACACCGCTAAACAAACTGAACGACGGTTATCTTCTTAGTAATTATGTATTTGCGAACACGTTGGGCTACTTATTTTCTATTTTCTAAGAGCTCTTTATGACGACGTCGTTCTTTCACAGGTTTGATAATTCATAATATAAAATATTGCATTTATTAATAAGCAGATTAATTTAGATTTTGGTTTCTAAAACATTAAACATAAAAATGGCTGTATTCGAAATTTAAAAACTTGTTACACGAAAGTTCAGAGGCGAAAAATGAATATTGTTTTAACAATGGCATTGTTTATTTGTGTATTTTAACATCAATAAGCATACTTAAAGAAACAAAAGTAGGCCATAATATTCATATTTTGATTATTTCTAGTTGACATTCATCTATATTTATGCAATATGTTGGTTTATGTACATATATTTAAGAGTGCAATCGCTGACAGGCGCTTCTGTGGTTTTTAGAGAATAGAGCAATAGATTTCTGTACGCGTTTGTTTTTGTATTCTGTTTGCTTATCCTTTAACGGAAGCACTGCTCTTTCCTAAACCATTTGATATTAGAATATTAATATGATATGTATAGAGCGATGGATGGCACATACAGCATATTCAAGTATACATAACACACACTTGCATTTTCAAAAGTGCTTTATTAACCGAAGGCCGTGGGTGCAAATCCTACGGAAGTCAATAAGTTTTTACTTTCCACTGTCTTTAATATGCTAAACTTATTATGTAACAAGTAGAATTATCAATGGATGAGGTGAGTTTAGAAGTAACTTGGGGTTACCGACTTTATAAGACATATATTACCAGTCCTTCCCTTGTTCTCTCACAGGCTATATCATGTATGTATATCTGTGAACACCGATCACACTCTACAACTATTTGTTTGTAATAATAGAAGCCGAACAATTTGTCTCAAATAAAAACATGGTTATTTTAATATTTTCATATATATAATTCTTTTTAACGTGTGTATGTCACTGAACACCTCCTAGACGGCTGGGCCGATTTTAATGAAATATTGTATGTGTGTGCATGTGGGGCCCTAGATATTTTCGAGTCACAGTTGGACCTGGTAGGGAGGAACGTTAACGGTTCACAAAGTTCGAACATATTAGCGTATGTCAAGTTCGCTAGTAATGTAATTTTGTTTTATTGAAGAAGTTGAATTATTGGAGCCTATTTTAATTATTTTTAACTTATGCTTACTTTGACCCTGAATGAGTATTGACTCATTCAGATATTGCTAAGAAATGTAGTAAGAAATTACTCCATAGACATTTAAACAATAAATTTATAAGAAGTTAAATGAATCTAACTTTTTATTCGATTTTATTAGGTAAAACTTAACGCCTTGCAATATTACAAGAACAATTTTTTTTAAACGCTGCAGTACGCTATCACAAACTTAATATCTAAATGGGTGCCAAGTAGAGTAGACAATCTTAATACTAATCAATTTTAAACAAAATCTAGTTTTTTTTTTTTTTTTTTTTTTTATTTATAATTTATTGCAGATTTTTAAAGAGGGGGCGGGGCGGGGGAAT
>DWHK01000871.1:0-12410 GCA_018247855.1 Graphium androcles
TCTGCGTCATCCATAGGTTGGCTGGTAGAGAATGCCTTAGGCATTAAGTCCGCCTATACACAATGTAACCTATTTGTGTAAAAGTTTAAATAAATAAATAAATAAAATGAGATAATTCACGTCCTTGATAGTATTATCTACATACAATACACGATTTATTTAATGTGGGTATTACGAATAAGCTAATAGAATATTGGCATTTTCGTAAGATTTCTTTGTGATTGTCACATTATATAGAGAAAAGCTGGATGTAATTTTGACAACATCACGAGTAACAGTTATTTAAATAAAAACCAATGGCCAAGGTTGCCGTTGAGCGTAATTAATGTGTCGAGGTGCAGAGCGAGCGTTCGTGCAACGGGCGCACACCACACCACCGGCCAACGGGGAGGTGGAGGCGGTCGGGCCTGCGCAGGGTTCCACGGGAGGAACATTGCGCCGGCCGTCATTCGGGCTCGGGTCCACGTCGCGGCGACACCTCTATCGTGTAGAGGCGAGGCCAGCGTAGGGTTGAACGGGGTGAATAACGCGAATATCGCCGAGGTACGCGTGCGCGACAGAGCGCGTGCGCGGCGCCACCTGCGCGCAACGACGAGCCGCGAGCATGCAAGGAGCACGGCGCTGCCGCGCGTAGCGAGCCACGCCGTGCGCGCGATCACCATGGGCTGCGCTTCGTCCGCCGAGGAACGCGCCGCATTAGCGCGCAGCAAGCAGATCGAGAAGAATCTTAAGGAGGATGGAATCCAAGCCGCCAAGGACATCAAGCTGCTGCTCCTCGGTAACGGAGCCTCTTCTCTCCTTCTCTCTCTCTCTCTTTCTCTCTCGCTCTGCCATGTGCTGGCCGCGATGCGCGCGCACTTCAGCCGGAACTCTATCGACTGTGCTCCACATCGAACCGGCACGCATCGACAATATTTATGCTTGTTGATTCTCTAATGTGTATTTTAGTATTATTTTAGGTATGAATCTCGGAATACTAAAATACAGTTGTTTCAGATTGCCAGAAAACGCTTTGTTACTATGACATAAACTATCATATAATAATTTAGCTTAAATAATCCTACCATCGTACTAATTTACACAACGATAAATATAGACAAATCTTCTATAAGTCGTGTTTGAAAGGCAACATGTAACGTTTTAAAACGGTAGTAAATTTTAATAAAAATTTAACAATGTGGCTTAATAGGTACTCGATGTTAAATCTCAAAGATTTCATATTGAATTATTACTTTCGAGTATCTAAACATTACCTTTAATGAACTCTAACAAAACATTACTGACGATATATTTTGCATGGTAATGATAAGCACACGTAAAGACAAGTAGTTTCACAGCCAGTATTACGTACTTGGAAATACTTATTACAGTTATATGTCACTAGTTGCTGCTTTCAAAAATAGATTTATATATGTGTTAGAATCCATAGTTATTAAAATATTTATGTCGGTTTGTAATCATTTTAAGCTGAATATGAAAAAACTATAAACATGCCTAAGTATATATTTTAATTACAAAAAATGTTACATTCGAGTATGTCCTGCCTTCGGAGCGAAGAGGTTTGTACATTTTTTTTCTCTTTCGTGTGTGAATTAAGTTTCACGCATGTGTGAGCGAGTCCGAGCGAAATGTTCCGAACGCACCCGAACGTCAGTCGAGCGGGGCGCGGTCGCCGTCAGTCGTCACGGAGTGGAGCTGGTGCTTGTCATCCGGCCGCCATTATCTCATACGGATTCATAAAATCAATTAAAGTTACGCTGCCGTTACGCGTTTCAGTGCTAAGTGCATTGGAGAATTGTGAAAGTTGTAATTGTGCGGATATATTTCGGTTCGAGTGAGTCAGTATTCTAAGTGATTAGTGGTTCGGTTAGGTTATTGTGTTGGGTGCTGATATTGTATAGGGTGGCTCCGGTAAAGCCGGAGCGGCAGGACGCGTGCGGAGTGTATGCAGAGGGAGCGGTGAGAGTGCGCCCGGCTCTGGAGTCGGGGCGGACGGTGGTCAGACAAAAGGACAGCTACCAAAATGGGGTGCGCTCAGTCGGCTGAGGAACGCGCGGCCGCAGCTCGAAGCAAAGCGATCGAAAAAACCCTCAAAGACGATGGCATTCAAGCGTCCAAAGATATTAAATTGTTGCTCCTCGGTAAGGTGTTCGAAACATCGGTTATTGCGGCACATGGCCGCACCCATGTATTGAATTCACTTACAAACGCAACTGTTACTGGGGTTGCGGTAACGTACTTTTAAAAAAAAATCGCGTAGTGCATTTAAATATTTATTCGTCATATATAGGTTATCGCCTAAACAAAAATTAAGTTAAACATGGACTGCGTTATATTGTAACTTATCATTAATTCGGCGTGTATTCTGTTCAGTGTTGAAACGAAAGTGCCAATTTCTTTTTTGTATCAGAATTGGTAATAATTGTAGTATCACATTGAGGATATATTGTACATCATTTAAATTCAAGCTTTAACAATGTCCACATGACAATGTTTATTCCTTCCTGCATTAAACATAAGTAAGGGAAAAAATTACCATATTAATATGATATTTTAACATAGAACCGTTTTTGTTGTTATAAATGCAAAACGGAAAGTTCTTTACCAAGTAAAGTTCAATTACCTTAGTTATGTCATTAACACATTCATGTCAGTAAGGAGTAACAGTAGAATTACTGGATGCTAATTAACATTTGATTTTTGTACTTTCATTTATTAATACATTAACGCTTTCTAATTTCATTGAGAACATTGAAATGTGTTGTTTTATGTTATGGTACAGCTTTAAATATTTGACCATAACATTGATAAAGACTTTCTTTTCCCTGACTTCTTATTATGAATTAAGTTACAAGTAATACCATATTATTTATTTTCATTATATCTAGTAGATTATGAAAATATAATTTCAAATGAGATAATATACACTAATACAAATAGAATCTGTGACTAAAAGAACATAATTTTTTTATTAACTCTGTATGGAGGGTACATACATACAGTTAATATCTAATAAAAGGTAATACAGGTAATACCTATAAAATCAATTCACTTTCTTAGTTTTATAGAAATAATCTAAACTTTAATTCTTTAAGTTAATATAAAACATAGCTTTTTATATAATATTTATAATATTAAAACATATATCTAAATCTTGAAATATTCTATATTAATAACCATAATGATATATTTATTGTTACTACATTCCCTTTTAATTCATAATACTAAAAGTATGTTTTTGCATGCTAAAAATATTAATAGAGGTTCAATAATTTTATTTACTCTGAACATAATTTTATAAACCTCTTTGATTTTAGCAAATTAAATTAATTCTCTTTAGTGTGAACTCATAACTAAATGAGAATTTAGATGAGAATTTATTAGTCATCAAAACTAATGTGTTGGTTTATTTTGGTGATATGATGGTGTTTTTTGATCTTTTGTTTGAGAAACTAAAGTTCTGTGTACTTAGGTTAAGTTTACTTAATAAATAATTGCAACTTTACACTTATTCAGAATAATATATTGATATCTCCTACATTTGTATACAATTACAAGTCCAAAAAAGTGATATTCCCTTATCAATTCTTTTTAATTTTAAAAACTGAATTTATTATGGTTGTACTTGGTTTTGAATTATTTCTTTAATTTCATTCTCACCACAATTACAGAGTCCCCAATGAGTCAATTTAAAATTGAGAATAAAAACATATTATATTATGAGTATATATTTCCCATATAATCTTTCTCTTTTTATAAGACAGTACCTTAAGTATAATCAACTCGGGTAAATTTGTACTCCGATGCTAACTTTGGGCCACAGCATAATGCAGCATATATTTAATTTATTTTTTTCAAAATGTGGCAACGAAACCCATATTTAGCATTGTAATTGAACACACTTGGTGTCCAAGTCCTATAAAACACAAGTTTAGATATTGAGAAATGTTTAAAACTGATACTATGTTACTAAGAGTGATCTTAGGTTATCTATAAAGTTTGATATTATTGTGTTAAGTAATATCCAATATTTTAGCACAATCAATTATCCCAAATAAATTACCGTTAAATAATACAATCAGTCAAATCTTTTAGTAATCAAAGATCATCATCAGGGTTTTCTCTATTCTCATTTTGTAACTGATTGTAGTTACTTATTTAGGATATGAAGTATGGCACGGTCTATCAATTAGTAGTTCAATCAGTTAATTGAATGAGATGTCCAATTTGAACTTGAACGAGAACTTAAATGGTTACGTTCCTAACAGCATGCGCTGACTGCCGTGTCATGTTAACGTTGAACCGCCGTCGGATGTAACAGACAGCTCCTCTATCAGGCAACACGCGATCGTCGATTTTATCACGATGATAACACAAAAAGGCGAGCGCCCATCGCGGCGATAAAAGAAAATGCAAAAGAAAAAAAAGAAACCCTTATGAAAAAATATTGATGCTTCCACGCTTCCGTGAAAGTTCGCCCACGGCACCGTTATTCAGACGCGTGTATGACTTTTATTAAGTCAAAACGGATTGAGACGTTCTGTAGGCGTTGCGTCAAGTGCGATAATATTCGTTCGGGATGGATTTTTGTTATAGTCGACGATTTCAGATTATATTTTATAGGCTGTGAACAGAGATGAGAGGGTAGACGCGCTCTTTTGGTTTGCCTTGAAATTCGTTTTGATTCCCGTCATTTTGTCTTCTATTGTCGTTGCATTGAAAATAGACTTGTTGAATAGAAAATCTATTATCCTTCTATCACTTTTTACTGTTGCGGAAATACGCAGCTTCTCCTAGCTGACTGTTGCTTGAGAAAATATAATAGCTATACAAGTGCCGGATTTTACACTTTACTCAATTAACTGGGTAACAAGGGGGGTTTCAGATATCCATGGACGTTCTATCGCCATTGAACCGTCTGGTCGATTAATGTTAAAGCCATGTAGACGTTAAGCTTTCTGTAATGTTAACGGTTACGATTTAAATCGAGAGAATTACATACGAGAATTCGCATCTAAATGTAGTCGTAGTCGTAAAAGCGAAACTATTTTCGAGAGAGAACTAACGCTATATAGTGCATTATGCGTGGCAACGGTAATATTAAAGGAGACGTAGCGATGTAGGTGATATGTACCGAGGGGGTCAGGGATCGGCCGTTCGCGCAGTCCGGCCAATTAGATACGGCCGGGGTCAGGATTCTCGGGACCCTTGTTTGACAGGCTTCGTTTAGCGACACCCACGTAACATTGCCACTGCATTATGTACTCCCGCTGGACGAGACCAACCTACATTTGATAATGTCTTTATAACTCACTAGTTGTCTCGGTTTCAACCGAGTGAAAACCTATTGAAGTATATATGCTATACACACGTTCTTAATTAAATATTTTTTTAAATTATATTTAATAATTGCGGACTAATTAATAATTAACTAATCGGATAATTTGGACGAACTTATGTTTTTATAGTAATAAGAATTTTCTTTTTCTTCTCAGGTGCCATACATCACTATACTCTTCCAGAAAATTCGCAATTATGCAACAGCTTTTAACCTTTCGATTAAGACAATACATTTTATATGTAAGCAAATCACACAGGAGGTACTTACCATATTCAATGTTCACCAAAATATTTGACGACTATAATCTAAAGCTATCAATAGTAGTCGTCAATTAACTTACGATGTGTCTTTAATCATTTGACTGATAGCGAATGTGATATTATGTGACAGCTATTTAGGAATGATCATAGATAACTAGAAAGTTATAGCGTCCATTCTGAACTTTACTCAGGATGACATTAGTAGATCCCTTGTTTGGGGATTGTTGATCATTATGTTCGGTTTGTGGTCTACGACACGAATTTCACGAGCAGTCTCGAATATTGATCGCGTATGTCCTGGCCGCACGCACCGCAACACTATTTCGATGCGCAATAAAATGGCGAACGTTTTATATCATCCAAAACGTTTACGCGTTCGGATGCCTCCTAAGCGCGCTTCCACGGCACCGCTGCGGTTTTATTTTCTAACCTATTTTTATTTGAGCCGCGAGACATGCATTTAATGCCAGAGCGTTTCACATTCGCCGGGCAATTAACCGTTTTTTTTTACAGCGACGTCGTTTTCAGGGCGGTTGAGCAAGCGCCTGCAACGCATTCGATCTATAGTTTTTGTAATGAGGAAAATTCGCTAATATATATCGAAACAGTAGTCGTTGTTTCACAATTTTCTGAAGTGATTTGCCTTCAATATGCCCTTAGAATTCATATATATAGTTGTGTGTAAGCTTAGTTATCCCAAGAAGGAATTTCTAGAATTAAAAACTTAATTGTTTTGAATAAGCAATATTTTTAGTTTCTTTGATATTGTTAACGTAAATAGACGACTCATTCTTTGTTATAAATTATACTCAATTTTCTTAATAAAATATACTTTAAAGTACTGTATATGTAATGTGCTTTTGCCTTGAAATTGCGAGCGTCTGATCTCTAACCCTCACATCCCGCGCGTCCCTGGTATCCTTGTATTTGCAACACGTGGCGTATATCCATGTGACGAACTATGTATAATTTGCATAGAATCACTTGGTACAATCTTTCTTGTGTTATATAAGATGTATATATAACACCTATGCGGACACCAAATTCACCTACCCTTCCCTTAACTGGAATTTGTAAGACTGATGTGAAAATAATGACCTGTGGGAGACAGAAAAACAGTTTGTGGCTTTTACTCATAAGCGTATGTCTAATAATAGTTATTTTATCCGTCTGCACTCTTTTTCTGTAGACTGCAAAAAATTGCACAGCTCGTTTTTATTGTTCTGTTTGGGCGAGTAAATTTTATAAGGTGTTATTGAAAATGTGCAACCTAAACCTTTTACCACAGTGTCAACACTAATAAAGATATATTTGCCACTACTAACTGTTGTTTCATTTTTGCAGGTGCTGGAGAGTCGGGCAAGAGTACTATAGTCAAACAAATGAAGTGAGTATCTATCCTTATTTGACATTTTTTTAATTTCATTTTTATAATTATTATTAATAATAAATACGGAATCATAGAAAAAACACATCTTTAATTTTTGCGCAACGTTGGTAACTGGAGAATTATAATTTAGAAATGCAAAGTAAGATATATAAATGTAACGTAGTAAACATATTTAATCACACCATCAATATATGTTTTAAATTTTTTGGACACAAACATACAAAACTTAAACTTTTTTATAAACAAAAATACATTTATCCGTGAAAATTTAAATTTCTTTTTCAGATCTTACCTTAACCTTCTCCTAATATAGATACATATTGCAGTGATAATACTAGTTGGTGTTATCGTTAGGTTAGATGTCTATTATTATGAATGATAATATAAAGATGGAGAATGCATAAATCCGCTATTCTACATACTACCAATTTATGATGTAGAAGATGCCTCTAAGAAGTCCTATAAATTTTGAGGATTGCCAAGATAGAACATCCGTTATCATTACTTGTTGCTATAGTGGCAGAGTCCGAGTGGCAATTGTCTTACCAATCACTAGTCTTGGAACAAGATCTCTTTATCAAGAATAAGTATTAGTAATCATAGCGTTGAACGATTTAAAATTTTTGTCTGCGTGTGATGATTATATTCTGGTTTCAACGTTCTCATCATCATTGCATAACGTCTTTGAACTGTCATTCTCCATTTAATAAAACATCGGTATGTGACAAAGATCTATCGCTCGCTATCAGCTTATCATCGTATCTACGACTTGTCAACAAGCGTTTTAACATTTCGGTGATAAGAGATTACTCCTGATACGAAGTCGCAGTTAATGTACAGGCCCTGTACGAACGTTTAAATTTAATTGATCACTCGATAAAGTTTTATTTGTCGATAAAAACCACGGCACGGTTTATATCCACCTCGATATAAAATATTTACTACCGTTGGAAGGTATTGAAATCTACGTAACCTCGGACGAAAGCGCCCATTGTGGCAGCATAGTTTCGAGCTAGTTTTAGAAAATTGTCGCTATTAGGCCAATTAGATCGTTTAGTTCGGGCACCACAACCTATTTTAACGGGTAGGTAATAATATTGCAGGCATATTTCCAAAAAAAATATGCGCAGTATAAGCAAAATTAGTTTTATAAGGTTTAAAAACAACATTACTTATTTAAAAAAATATGTTGGTAAAATAGCGAGCCGCATCTGCCTCCAGCGCCGAAGATTTTAAGGACTGGATTGGAGGACAAAAATTACCTATGTCGTCAGAAATGTTTTCAAAGTGCAAATAAATTAATGATTGCAATTTTTTGTGTTGGTAACAACAAATTTACTATTTTGGATTTTCCTTCATTTGTGTTATAAGCCTAACCTTGCTCCTTGCCTAAATGTATAACTCTAGGTCTGATTACTAGGACCGACAGCTGACTAAATGAATGCCTATAATTAAGAAGGTTATAAACCTTGTTAACTTCAGGAGAAAATACAGCACGTTTGTAATGTGTTATCTAGTTTTGAAATTGCAGTTGTAACTCAATTACGCTTATCTATGCTATTTCCGTTTTATTTAGGACGGTATACGAAAACATTGTTCATTGCTATAATTATAGTGTGCACTTAAGCTGTAAGTTTTTTGAAACGACGTTTATTTTCGTTAAAAACTTTAAGATTTTTCACTATGACTTTGGGGCACAATCTCCTTTAAACTGACTTCAAACAAGAAAGAGGCAGGAAAAGAGATATTTTCGTATGTTATTTGTAAATTCGGAATAATTCCGTAGTAGATGATTCCATTTCGACATTTATTAGACTCTTTGATGTACAAAGATATCTGAATATATTTACGCATAAGTACACTAACATAACAAAGTTGAAGAGTATTTTGAAACCCGATAATATCTGGAATTACCAGTTGGAATGGATAAATTCTTACTGCCCATGAAAGAGAGATACATGAAGAATCGTTTAGGCCATAGGCCATCGAGCATCACGCTACAGTCCTTTGGAGTCTGATATATATATAGGATTTAACAATATTTGTTTAGATTTGAAGATAATCAATCAGTTTCTCTAATGAATGTCGGGTATTTCCTCCTTACTAATTTATACACATTAAACAAAGCTGTATTACTAAGGAAGCATATTTTTCTCTGAACTTTAACAAGAATAGGAAATTTGACGAGTTTAAAAATTGTTGCTTGTTTTTAGTAGGATTTTTAAACAAAATATAAGTTTCACGCCGAAGCGTGGTGATATTAAACTATTTTTATACAAAGTTCATCAATTGTCTTATAACAAATTTATATTAATGGGTAACTTTTTTTATTAAAAAAATTACAGGAATCTATTATTATATATTATGACTAAATATTTTCTTAACTATAACTTACATTTCTAGAATTGCCTGATTAGCTTTAAATGTCAATATGTCGTGGTTTGGATGTCAATAGATCTTTAGTCACCATTAACCACTCGTTCCTTTCTCGATGACGATCTCGTGAACAAACATCATGACGTGACTCAGAATTTAGAGGTCCGACACCTTATTGGTCAGCTGCGCAGCCGCATTAGTCATGTACCATTTAGCTAGGCACTCGAGCTTTGTGACCATTCTACGGTCTACTGCAAAAATATCGGATGACTCCGTGCAGGTGGCACTACAGTTCTAATGTGACCATTTGACCCTTTAATATATGAACAAAACCGCAACGCAGCTAAAAAAAGTTATATGTTGTGCGGTGAAATGTATCTGTTTAATAATATATCGATATGTGAAAATTATCTATAGAAAATGCTGTTCGTAACTAATTTCTATCGAAATAAAGTTACAAAAGGTACAAAGCCGCCCCAAGTAATATGCATATCATCACGAAACCAGTCGTTGACGAACGGCATATAACTTGCAAAACCAGGGGCCGACGGCAATTTTATAAAATAAAACATATTTAACCAAACAAGTATCCGCTACTTACAGAAAAAAATCCAATACTATTACCAAATAGTTTAACTTGCATCACCAAGTGATGCGTACAGTTGCTGCAGTCGAAACAGGCGGCTGATTCTTTGTTTCCCCAAAATGGACGTAACCAAAGTCTTTTGGAAACCCGTCTACGTGCGATATTGCATACAATACAATGTTATATGTACGAATGTCGGTTTTGTTATTTCGTTCACGTACCTATTGGTTGTTTGATGGCTCAACCACCATAAACTTTTTAGTTTAATATGGTTTATGCTTTGTAGTCATTTTTGATGTGTATTTGAGTACATATTTATGATTTTCTAAATTTTATGTCCTGATGAATGATGAAACCTAATTAAATTATTATTGAGCTAAGGCGTTCACTTCCTTAGATATATACAACTTTCTTTATTATGATTACTCAAGTAAAAGGTAAATTAAGATCACCGGTTTTCTTATTTACATAATCACTTCTTGCTAACTTTATTATATGCACATTGATCTATACATGTAATAAAACCATAAAGAAAAAAATTGTGCATTATTAAAAATACAAAAATTAAGGGAGAACTACTGTGGATTGTATTAAAACGTTAACAGAATATGTACATTTTAATGGTTACTAGGAGTATTATATAGGTTTTTTATCCTGGAATATGACCGAAGTCGAAATTCTAGTCTATGAAAATATTTTAAAAAAAAAAAATAAATTTTAGCATGTTAAATTCAAAAAGTCCTGGGAGTGATCTGATATTAGACATCATGGGCATACGACTATTAGCTGATTTACGTATCCCATCCTTGAAACCTTCACAATGATGTTAAATATTAGTATAAATCAAAATCACATAACTGTTGGCAATTTTACATGTCAATATTACGATATGTAGTAAATGGACGATACTTGCCGAGATGACTTATGATTCGTATAATCAATTTCAACGAGAGCTATGTTAAAAAATAAACAAAAATTCACTGATTGTGCTAAGTTACTCGTAAATTATAAACACTGGACGACATATTCTCACAACACCTCATAACATTGCCTAGTCGTATGAAACGTTTTTGCTACATTTTTAAGGTCTGGTTTTTGTGTGACTAATGTTTGTTTACTTTTTTAATACTTTCGATTGGAACGGACTGTAGACTCTTTAACAGACATGAGACAGGATATTGTGAAGTTTGTAAGTCAGTCAACACATTTTTTCTTATGTTTTACGTCTTTAGAACACTCGATACGGAATTATGTGGTTATTTGTCATTCGATTTCACCTTATTATATTTCCAATAAAGGTTTTACTCCATACAGTGTGTTGTGATATTTCCTTAGTGTTTAGAATGGAATGGAGATACAAGTCGTGGTAAATTGGACACGTCATAGGTTTCATTAAAACTCGTGAGATGATTCAATCCAGCAGCATTTTATTTGTCATCAAGGTTGTTCGGATGTTTTTTTAATCAATTACTCCCTCTTGGTTTATATGTCATATAATACTGCCTACACAACAAAATACTAGTAATTAATATTACTGACAATATATTATTGTGTCAATAATTGTAAAGTATTTCGATACAAGGCTAAGGATCTAAGTTTTGTAGTTGCCAACAATGTCTTCCTGTTTTTATTCTTAGCATCCGCATAGTAGCGAGATATTACTGTAATGTTTCACTTCCAGTAACGGTATGCGTAAACTGTTAGTTCTCTCACCTCGCTCATCTATCATGGCGTCAATTTGCGTATGCTGTTGATGCCGTCGATGACGTCACCGTTGTACCGGATACAAATAAAGTGATAGATCCCGATTAGTGACGTCAAACACTCCCGTTGTCGAATTGAGTGAGAAAATTGCGGATGGTTTGGGAAATGTTCATATAATGCTTGTAGTAGTAAAAATTTATATTGCCTTCGAAAGTGACCAATTATGTCCAGTAAATCTCCTAAAGATTAATAAATGTATTTCATATTAAAAACTTAAATCGTATAGGTATGTGGGCCAACTCAGTTAGGCAAGGCAGACGAAAGGGAACAATCGAAAAAAAGCAATTCATATTTAATAAAAAAATTAAATTCATCTTTATATTTAATTCAAATTAACTTAAAGTAACGTAGATCACAAGAAATGTAGTAGATTTTTTTCTTAATCTTATTTTTTAAGTGGTGGCGTAATATACGAAAGTTATCGCTTTAAGACTTCCATTATCAGAGTTCGCCCACATGAATTTCTAATTTGGGCCATTTGCTACCAATGTCTTTTCAAGATTTCATAAAAAATGTATGGGTATGATGAAGATTATAGTTCATAATTACATACACTAAATTCCCCAGTCGTTACAAAATTTGCAAAAATCAACAGGAAAAATAAAAAAAGGTCTAAAAGTAATACTCTTTTAAAGTTTTTTCATCCTTAACATCTAATTTAATTTGGTCGAGTCACGCAGCAATTTGTTTAGT
>DWHK01000872.1:0-12406 GCA_018247855.1 Graphium androcles
ATCGACCCCGTAACCCGAATGAACCCTGACAGGTAGGCCATCCTAGCTACTGGGTGCCTCAAGACAGGCAACGTCGTAAAGGCAGACCCAAAAAACGTTGACAGGATGACTTAACTGCGTACAAAACATACTGGCGGAAGATTGCACAAGACCGGAAGAAATAAAGTGCTGCGACAAAGACCTTTGCTTAGCAGTGGGACAGTAATGGATAATAATAAAAAATATACCTGGTTAAAAAAATACTTGCTTGAAATAAACTTCATATTCTCTCCAATTTAAATGAAATTTAGAATATATGTAAGTAATATTTGAACAATTTTTAAGTTCGTTGGGCATCACAATCGGTTCAGTAGTTTAAGAAATATTGAAATAAATGTAAAATAAAATAATCGCAAGGTCCAAGTTCGCGGCGAACTACTAGTTATTCTATTTCATGTTCTTTCATCGTTGTTCAATGAAATATCCCTTTATTCTTTTTCTCATAATTTTTTTATCCTGTATTTTATTCTTTTCCTTCCCATGTGACAGCTACTTGACAGATAATATAAATATTTGATATCGTACACACTTTATCGAGCCAAAATTAATTTGCGGATGGCAAACGGAACGGTCAGCATAGGTACGTGGACTTGCGTCCCATGAATCTAATTTTCTCAGCGCGCTGTTCCCAAAATTTGAAATATTCATATTTGTATGAATATTCAAAGCGGGGAGTGCGTTTACATTCACGGGCGCTTCAATTTCAAATATTTGCATTTATTTATTTTTGAATGCGGACTCGCATTTTTTTAGCGCGGTCCTGTAACCGCGCCGTGATTGACAGGCCGCCATGTTTGTTTACATAAGCGATATGTCAAACGTTTTATTTGTATAACGGGCCGGAAAGTTAAATGGAAACCGATTTAAATATAATTTTAATATTCGCATGAGTTATTTAAATAAAATACAAACATTGCTGTATCAAAACCGTTGTTCGGATGTAAATTTTTTACGGATGGAGTGCATTTTGTTTGTATTGTGTATTGATTGTAAAATGTTTTTTTATGGACCGGCCGTGTTGTTTGGTTCAGTTGCGTTTGTTGCGGTGTGTCACTGATATTATAACTACACTGGGATAAAAAAATTCTTTTTAAGCTAATAAAACAATCAGATACTTGGGTCTTAAAGCTTATAGTCGGAAGCTTGCAAGATTTTACCATATGGTGAAGCACTTGCTACACTTATCGAGTCACATGGTTTTAGGGTTCCGTACCCGAAGGGCCAGGAACTTATTACTAAGCCTCCGCTGTCCGTCCGTTTGTCTGTCAGGGGGCTGTCACGATTTAAAATAAGTAGACAGTTAAATTTTCACAGAATGTGTATTTCTGTTGGCGCTAAAACAACAAATCATAGAAATAAATTAAAAACTAAAGAGGACTTCCTTTTCAAAAACGTGATTTTTTTTGCTTAGTCTTATTAATGCAAAAAGTAGAACGTTCGTTACGTACGTCCACAGAATGTAATACATATTTATTGATGCCACAGCAACAAACAATCAAAACAAAATTAAATAAAAAGTTAAAGGGGGCCGCCATACAAGTGCTGAATTTTATATTGTATGGTGGTACGGAACCCTTCGTGTTCGAATCCGACTCGCACTCTGCTGGTTTTTATGATTTGTAAAAGGCAATGGTATCTCACCGCTGTCTTACTACGCTGTCCGAATTACTACTACTTGTGGTATTTTGTACGGTTGACAAATTCTAACTAATACATTATTACGAGTAATAATGTAAACACTTTAATCCTAGATGAAATTACAACAAATTACCATCTTACTAATATTATAAATATGAAAAATTATAATTAAAAGTATTATTCTATCAAAAAAATGTATGACTTATGGATTCCAATAAAATTTTACCAAAAGTATATTAGCTGGATTGACACTAAGAATTTATTTTTAAAAAAATGCGCGGGAGAAATCGCGGGTGCAGCTAGAAATGCTACAAAAGCAACATATGAGATATGTCATCGTACAAAGCTCTCCCACATTCCCCGTTTTATGCCCCAATCGTTCTCTCCGTATCACTTATTCCGTATAAATTGTAATAAAAGTGAATATGTCGAAAAGTAATTAATTCCCAGACGGCAAACCCTCGCCTCTTGCTAGTGATGTCGCATTTCTAAACGCAACCAACTTATCGATGAGAATAATTTTAAATAACATTTACAAATTAATACTCAATTATTACGTGTTCGAATATCTTTTTTATGTTATGCGTTAAGTTATAAAATAATGTTTGTTTCTAATTGAAATGTTTTCTAAATAATTAAATAAAAATTACTACTACTACGTTAATACTTACTACTACGTTCATTTTCATAAAAGAAAAAAATGATTATACTGCTCTTAAAATTAATAGCGAAAGTACAACATTATTTTCTAATCAACTAATGTTAAAAATTCTTATACAGCCTAAAATCAGACTACAAGCGTTCTATCTGCTTCTTATTAAAATGTTAATTAAATACGTATAAATATGCAAGTTAGTATACGTATGCTATTTTAGTATGCGTATGTGTGAATTGTGTATACAACACATGGAAATGGCCAATAAAGTACGTAATAGTTGGAAGTAAATATCTATAACATTTACTCAAAATAAATTAAAAAATCTTTACTTTTGTAAAAATATTATTCAATATTATATTTGTCTATGTTTGTTGGGGCTAATCTCTGAAATTGTTTTGTTAAATTGTGTAGAAAATTATTTGCAATAGTTAGAAATATGCTAGAAAAATGCTTTATTTTATTATAATATTGCGAAATGAAATGCTTAAAGCTAATAAAAAAGTATTAAACAATATATAAATAAATTGATCATTATGTTAATACTAGCTGCAACGCGCGGTTTTACTTTCACATGTTAATCCAGGTAATAAGCTATCTGTGAAACAAATTTTATATCCCTCAATTCGTTTTTGCGTGATGATGTAATAAACATACATACTTTGACATTTACAATATTTCTTAGAATCCGCATAAAATTTAGTATTATCTTAAAATAATAGTAACCTTTTTCCGTTTTTTTGGTTTTATGCTATGTGAAAACTGTTATATTATATGCTATGTGAAAACGGTTATATGTCCCTTCTTATATAAATATATAAGAAGGGACATTATATTTATATAAGAAGGGACACCGGGTTGATAACATTTTGCACAAATACAGTTTATAACCTCTAAACATATGTTGCAGTTGAACCCAAATAAATTTTATTATTTGTGAATATAAAATTGCGTCGACTGGCAACACTAGGATGCAAAGGGACGCGGTGTCAGCTGCCGGCGGCATATTGTCGAGGCCCTTCAGGGAAACGTGCCGCCGGATTCGCGGTCAAGAAGGATAATCCGGCACTCCTTCCCAACTGATGATAAATTATAAACGTAACATCGCCAACAAACAGAAATTGTTCCTTATTTCCTTAAAATAATTGTAATTCAAATTTTAACGCTCGCGAATTTCAATGCCGGCCCAACTGGTGGACAGTAACACGATAACTAAAATAATAAAAAAAAATTATTCGTATTTTTACTTCTAAATATTGGTTACTTACCAATACTTTATGCTATACTGGACATAGGTAAATCACCACATTTACCACGCACTTAACGGTGAAGGAAACTTTTTATTTGAATAAAAATTTCAGTTAAACTTTATTTTAATTACGACGTCTCGTATCCTTTACAGCACACATGGTGACACAGATTTAGATGCAAACTATCTTGATGTCAAGATTAATTCCGTTAATCGATTCTATGCCCACGAAGGTTATAAAGGATTCGGAACGGAGTTCAATTAAAATTGAACGACGTAAATCCAAAGTAGTTATTAGTTTGCTAACGCTAACAATTAATAACTGTTAGCGTCAGCAACTATTAAACATAGTAACAAAACCGCCAAGCCTGTATGTAAAAAATGTCGTATAGATATACTAGTGGTTCGTCGCAAACTTGGACCTCCCAATTATATAATTTTTTTAAATTAATTCACATTTAATCTCATAAACTACTGAACCGATTCTGATGCCCAGTAAACTTAAAACATATGTACACACATAAACACTTAAAATGTGTTTTTGACTTAACTCTAATTCCAGACCTTACTCGTTTCGTTCGGTTGGTTAATAATGTCATCATTTACCATCCATTCGTCGATGTGCTAGCATTCTATTTTTTATTATTCAGTAGCATCTGCCGCCTCAGTAATGTCATTATCAATCGTCGATTTCTAATTTCTGACGCGTCACGATCCCGCTCTGGCTGACGTCTCAATCCGCGACAATGGAGGAGATCGGCGTTCGATATTTAAAAATTTGACAAATGACGCGTTCGCTGCGAAAGCGCGAAATGTGCGCTAACCGATTGGTTCCGGCGGGTGGCGCTGTGCGATTTGTCATTTCCGTTTCGTGTGTTCTTTTTTAAAAACTTTTTTTTAGAGTTCAAGAAAAAAGTGCCTTGTTCGTTCGAGTCAAAGACGAACCCGATTATAGGAAATTTGAAACTGTTAATAATCGTGTGAAATTACAATAAAATTTAACTTAAGAGCATAAGGAGTATTCAAAAAAATTATCAATCAATGTAAAGTACACGTTAAGTTTGTAAGTACATACTTGTAAATACAAAAATGTAATGTAAGTTCATAGAAATCTGTATATTAATACGTGACTCTCTGACTCTGACTCTTTGTATTTTAAGCACATTGTATGAATAGAGAAATGAGCGATTTGGTATATGATAGAGTTTAGTGGGGATGAAGCGTAGATTACCAATATTACATTAAAAAAAACTACGGTCGAAACTCGACTATGTATGGGACAACCTGTAAGAATGAATTTCTAAGGTAACATAAATTATATAAATGCGAAAATAGAGTAAATTTATTGGACACTATATATATATTTGTAAAATGACTTCACAAAGCATTCAAAGTGTAACTAAAATAAAAAAAAAATTAGAAATGTTTCCGACTTGTTAAGGAAAGGATAATCCAATTTAATCAGCATAACTGCATTGCACATTTTTCCCCCCTTTCTGAAGCAACTACTACTTCTAGGACAAGTTGCTTTATTTTTGCAGCTTTATGAGCTGTTCTATTAAATTAAGCCATTAACGCAATCATAGTTAGTGTTAGTGTCTATGGCATGTTTATATCATAAATAAATTAATGGATAATATTTATCTTCTATACTAATATTATAGATGTGAAAGTTTAGATGTTTGTTACTCAAAAACAAAAACGAATTACAGGGTTGGGATAAAAATTAAAAAAAATAATAAGCAAAGTTTATGTAATACAAAAAACGACAGAATATATTTCAAAGGTTCTTAGCATTTTTTTTGTCTGTCTATAATATCTCGAAGTACCAAAAAGTACTGTACAAAATTGAATGATATCCGCCAAAAAATTATACCCGAAAGTAAAACACGTATAACAGTTTTATTTGAAAACTGCCAAAAATCAAATTTCTCACAGGAGAATCCACGCAGTTGACCTAGTATCAACTTTATCTACTTTACTTTATAGTAATAATTACAGTAAGTGTTTCCATCATGAATATATTATGAAATATCTATTATAGTAATAAAAGCATAGGAAAAGAAATAAAAATATAACCTATACAATATATAATCAAAAATATAACCAAGTTGCGTAAAGTCACGCGAAAACACAGACTACGACATGTTAATAGAGGTATTGAACGATTTATCATGTTCGACCATTCATTTGTGGACGTTTCTGTCATTGATCATTCATTCGCGTTCAAATCACGCCCTTTATAATGCGTTACACGTTTTAACTTTGCTATGTTGAGAAAGAAACATGTTTCCCGCCATTTTTCTAATAACATGTCAAATTATTGTCATGTATAATATTTCTATTTCTTAAATATTAAAAAAATACAATAAACTATACCATCAAGTCAAACACAAAAAAATTGTAATAACAATGACAGAATCGGAATACGTTTTGATTGTGAAAACCTGTTACTTCTGTTTTATATCACTTCTGTTATCGTAAATACATTTTTTGTTTCAATAAAAAATAAATAAATATAGATAGGGTAATAATTTTATTCTAGAATCAAAATACGCGTGCTGCGGATATAAAAAAAACAATATTGACGGAGGCAAAAATAACCAAATGTTTCATTGTAATGCAGAGGCATAGAACAGCCGCTTTCTGCCACGCCTTCTACCATCAATAAAACGTGTTGGCAGCAGCACAATACATGGATACGATTTATTCCAAAAACTGTTAGGATTCTGCCCAAAAATGGGTGAAAATTAGAAATTGATGGATAAAAAAAGTACAATTGTGTTTCTGACCCCTTGTGATGATAATTTTAACGATTATGACTTGTGCTTTTTTCACATTAGCCACAGGAAACAATGAATGTATGGTCATAACTGAACGTATGCCCGGTATTTTAACTGTGATAAATAACAATTGGCTGTGTTTAAGCTGATTTTGCGTTTTTCGTCAAAAACAGTACTATGGTCCATTTGGATGATCATTTTGCGCATATGTTGAACCGTTGGCTTTGACGTCGTGGTCGTGGATTCGATTCCTACCCGGAACAGTTATTTGTAAGGTCTAAAGATAATTGTTTCGGATCTGGATGTTTGTGTATGTAAAACGCTCGTGCAACACAAACCATAGACCTTACAGTAAGGGTAGCGTTTAATAAAAAGAAAAAAGATGGATGTGTCACTATACACACATTTTATTTGTTGTTCTGACAACAAAAATAACAAAAATAATTTAATAGAAATTGGGTTCAACAGCAGCATACAGATGATATAGATTTATATGGGCAGCAATTATTACTTACCATCAGATGAATCATCCACTTATCATTGTCCACTGGCAGGACGCTTCTACTGTTGTAATTCAGAACGTTCTGGATTATTATACTTTTAATATAAACATTTTTCGTTATTTTTTCGCAGGTGAAGATTTGGTTCCAGAACCGTCGCATGAAGTGGCGCAACTCTAAGGAACGGGAACTCCTAGCGTCCGGGGGCTCGAGGGAACAGACCCTGCCCAACAAGAACAACCCTCACCCGGACCTATCGGACGCGGAGGCGGACAAATCCAAAATGTCACCATTATCACCGTTGAATGAAGAAAGCGACGAGAAAGGTAAAGTCTTTGCCGCCACTTCGAGCCAAAGCGACTTCCGGTACGAAGACAAGATGGCCGCTGCGCCAATGTATCAAAACTTTAACAACATGGACGACGGGGACGATTTTGACAGTGACGCGAGCGTCACCGACGAAGAAATTAATGTGACATGACGTGTTTCGACTGTATATGGTTAATCATAAGTTTCAATGTACTCGATAAATTGTTTGTATAAAATAATTTAATAATAATCTTCTCGGTATCTCGACCACGCATTAGGACAAATAGCACTGAATGTATTAATCGATCGATTTTGTTATTTGTTTTATTAACGGTCTCTAATAATTGTAAATTCAAACATGTCATTCTGTACTGTCCTTTTTTTTATTTGAAAATAATTTACTATGGTTGATTCTATGATACAAAATATTTATACATATTTCTTTTTTCTATATATCACAACATCTTCATAGCAGTAATATAAAATTTCCTTTTCTCTGTTACTATCAAATACAGGGTTTTTTAGAAAATGGATCACTTGTTGAAACGGGTTTAGGACGTAAAGCTTTTAAAAAAATAGAAAAAAATATCATCCAATACTCAACAGTTTAAAGTTTTTGTAACTGTCATTTGATTTCTTCAGCGTGATGAGTAAACAAATGTTAGTTTCATTAATTTTCGATTTTAATTTTTTTAAATTTCAAATTAAAATTTAAACTTTGATCTGTAAGACAAACATTGCCTTAAATAGACTCTATTATTATATATTCTACTCTATATATTCGCAGGAATAACTCTAACAGCTTATCGACAGCGAGCAGGTCATCGAACTCTTTTTGATTTAAGTAATAAAAATTAACAATTCAAAATTTAAAAGGCTCATCCCTCCTATAATTCCGTAAATATATTCGCACTCATATATTATGTGTTTCAATTTTAGTGTACATTAATGAGTTAAATAATTGTAAATAATATTTGATGTAGTAATTCTAACGGGTTTGTAAATTCTATAATAAATATTGTCACAGTAATCGTTGATGAAACATGTATTTTTATTTAATATTAAACAAACGACATAAATAAAAGATTAACAACAATATTTAATTGTTTAATCTACTCTCGTACAAGATTGAGAATTGTTTTATATTCTATTGTATCCTTATTTTTGTTTAACTTTTTTTTAGGTTAATATCTTTTGTCTAAGGTTAATATTATCGGCAAGTTACTGTGAACTTCTGTTAAAATTGTATCGGACTCAGTCAAGAAAGCTAGGAACTGAAAAAAGGATAATGATAATTTATAATAATAGAACATTTGCATTTCGTAATATATTTTAAACTGAGTTTATTAATTAATGTTTCTGTGATTGAATTTTTTTTTCTTTAGTATCTATAGATATGGAACTGTTTTAATAACCAATTTTAGAGCAGCAACAATTTAGATGGATATTTCATATAAATGAAAGGAAATGAATTGCCTATTACAAAAATTGATATCTAAGATTTAATTGTACATAGTTTAACTGTATATATTATTGTATAATTTGTAAAACTATGCTTCGTCAAGACTTAATTCGTAAACATGGATGTCATAAATATTATGTGGAAATAAACGGAAAATACGATAATGTAAACTTATTTTTATTATATCGCACCTTCTTACAATGATATACTATTTAAAGGTATAGTATCCACATCAAAATTAAACAGAAGAGAATAAAATCTATTGTCTGCAGTCTCAGATTTACGGACTATATTGATTCTTACGACTACACTTTCTCGTATCAAAAGATATGTATTCCTGGTAGTAGGATGGTAGAGCACATCTTAAATATAACTCTTGTTGCAGCTACCGCTAGTCGATGTGAAGCAACCGATCGAGTCGTGGTCCGGCCCTCTGTGGCACCCTCGAATCGGAATGCTAAACGCACATTGAGTGGCAGCCCAAGCCGAGGTCCCCTCACGGGGGCCCTTGAGCCTGACCACTCCATGGAGCGTCCGCCGTAGCGGCCTTGTTGTTTTTTGTTTACCAGAGGGTAATCTTCAAAAGATACCCGTGCTATTTAAACTGCTGGTCTGCTGGTTTATGGCCTACCATATGACTGGGCCAACGCCTGCGCCTTTGAGAAGGATTGGTCCCCTCGCGCTCCCGCTCAACGATCTCCTTTTGGACCATCACTACTTCGCAGAAGGAGACTAGTGCCTTCCACGATTCTTCCGCTAAGGAGGCCTTTAAGACACTTTTTCCGCCGCAGCGACTTAAGGCTCGGCGGCCTCCCAATCCGGTAATAGTAGCATAGTGACGGCCCGAATACCGATCGCTCGTAAATATTAAGAGGCTCAGACCAGGCGTCTTGGACGCCCGGCCCCTCTCAGTTTAAAGGTGTAGGAGCCTAAAATAGTTAATGACATACCACTAATAGGATACATCTAGGTATGTTGCCATATGGCCATTCCTACCCTCTTCTTTTCCCACTCCTTTCCCCACCAAATACTTAATACCTATCCTACCCTTTACCTTTTTTATCTAATTTCCAGGGCTGACGACGCACACGCAACTCTTCAAATGTTGTGAGTGTCCATAGGCGACGGGATCACTTAACATCAGGATAGTCTGCTCGCTTGCCAACCTTTCCTATAATAAAATATACTGCATTTCATTGGAGCCTTTATGAATATTAAAATTACTAATAGCGCATTTCTTCTTCCATGATATATGTGTGTAAACTTTTTTTCCACTCCTTTCCCTCTTCAATCCTCAATATTTCTCTTCAATATATTCTCTAGTTATAATCACGATGACCCATTCAACTTTCCGGATGTTATTGGTGGCGTTATCACTTATCATCAGGTGAACAGTCTGCTCTGTTGTCAACCTTCTGTATAAAAAATGTATACTAACAGATGTCGCCTACATTTCTGTCCTCTTAGCGCAGCCATCTCCAATATGTGAGTACGTACACGACAGTAATGTAAACAATGCAAGAGTCCTGACTTGCCTGAAGATCATTGAGCTGTCGAAAGTTAGGGTACATGTCAACTGATGTTAAGAAACTCCGTCGGCCATGGACACCTACAACATTCACTGAGGTGTGGGTGTGTTAGCCGTGGGTAGAATAAGTTCTCGGGTAGTAGAAGAGGGTAGGCCACCTGCCTGGCTTGTCAGGTACACTTTATTAAACATGAAGCAGGGGCACCTCCCTGGTCGAGCAGCTAGGGAGGCGCAGCTATAGCTGTATGTAAGGTGTAGTACTCTTCACACCAGGGTAAACAAAGTGTTTTAAGAATATATGATGACAGCGCACACGCAAATCATTAGATGTTGTGTGTGTCCATAGGCGACGGGATCGATCAACATCAGGTTGTCCTTCAGTTCTGCTGACTATAATAGTTTATCACATACATATTACAGAATAAACGCGGGTAGCGGATGAATGCGGGCTGCCCAGGACCGGGGTAGTTGGCGCGCTTTGGGGGAGGCTTACGTTCAGCAGTGGACGGAGATAGGCTGATGTTGTTGTTGTTGTTGTATACAGCAAAACAGAGTCGTGTTATCTCATTATTATTTAACTTATTATTTTGTAACATCGAGTTAATAAATACTTTTTTTACCCTTAGCACTAACTATTTTTGAAATTTAACAATGAAAAACGTTTCTTTGCAACTCTGAATGTCACTATTGTGGTTATGCGAGGAGTCACTTTAAGGCACAATGACAGTTTTTGTCCAAGTAAAGTAAAGTAACCCAATTAAAACTTTAGTACTATGGTCAATTATTAATTTCGATTTCCGCAGACATTTCAATTGATGAAAAAGAACAAAAATATTATTTGCAACAAACAAGGATTCATTGAATACAGTTACTTTGTATTAGATTGGACATTTAATAGTTTTTCGAGAGAATAACAAAAATCCTTATTTAATTAAATTACCGGTCACGTAGGTATTAAACTAAGTTTGCGGTTACAGAAACGTTAGTTTGGTTAAGTTAACGAATTCCAACATAATTACTTTGTAATTAACGCTCGTGTAAATTAAATAACATTAATGAACTATTCCAAATCTTTGTAAATATTTTAATTTGTAGACTTACGGCACAGAAATAGTAATAAACATGTATAATTTATCATTGGAATATATTTATATTGATGACAGCGTCATCTACCAGGTCTAATGTTAAATATAAAGCACCTACACTCACATAATTTCATTAAAATTGATGTAGCCGTGAACTGCAGTTAATTTTAAACGAACAAAATAATTTTACATATAAAGATATTGATATAAATATGCGGTGAAAATATAGTTTATTGTCCTTTAAAATCTCGACATCTACTTGTATTTATTTCATTTATTAAAAACGTAAAACAAGATTAACGTTTATACATAAAACATGTATAATTGCTGTTAATTTTTGAAAAACTACACGCCACAGTTAATATATACTAATTCTTGCCATTCGTATACATATAATAATTGTGCACATACGTAATTTAATTTCTTAAAATATTATATTTTATAAAATTTAAGTAAATGGTATAATAATTTAATTTTTTTAAATATATTAGGTGCATATTAGGTAGTGAGTAAATTACCACACACTTCTCTACACTCACTTCTTATCTCATTTAATGATTACATGTTATTACCATTCTATATTACAGTTTTGTCCGCAATAATGTAATGTCCTTTACATTTCATATTGCCATGCCGTTTCAAGTACTGCAAAATATTTAGAGTTGGTAACAAGCGCAGACAAAATATCATCGATACAATTGACTCACATTTTTTTCATTTGCTTTGAATTGCGCGTATTTTTCATCTCGATAAAAAATTCTGTACTCCCGTTGGCAGGCTATGGTATGTTGGAGTTTTTGAATTATTAACTACCCAGTGCAAGCTTATAGCCCACATGATGGAAGTTACAATCGTAATTGATAAGCACATTAGCTCAATAAAAACCCTTTATATTTTTTTAAAGATATTTACATATGTTTTGATCTGACAGAAATGCGGACGCCGAAATTAAGAAATGCAACCTGCCAGCCGTGATTAAAGGGTTTACATAATATTTTAAGAATCGTATAATTATGGAGTGATACCAAATACAAAACATCATACAATTGTTGCCTAGACCATAAATTGGATCAATGCAAGGATTCCGGTCAAAAATTTTTGAACATATGAATATAGGCAAGAGTGATCAAATCGTGCAATTTGATCACTCTCATAAAT
>DWHK01000873.1:0-12401 GCA_018247855.1 Graphium androcles
ACCTGCATATCTAATATATGAAGTTCGTCAATCCGCACTGTGGCCGCGTGGTGAACTATGCCCTATACCCTCTGTTTAGAGGAGGCCTTAGCCCAGCAGTGGGACAATTTGAAAATTAGGCTGTTACTTTTATATACTAACGTTTGTATACTTTGGCATTGTTTATTTGTATAAAAAACTCGAAACCGAACAACAGCATAGAAGCAACAAATCCTAAATTATGTGATAAAAATCTTTCTTAATGTCTAGCGTTTCAGACCAAAACAAGTGAAGCTTTTACCGGTTATATGCTAAAACTGACGTTGTCTACGACATCGTCAGCGCGGATTCACTTTTAGTATTTGAATAAGAGTTACTTCTTCTGACATCTAATTTAAATGACATAAACATTTTGTTCTAAACCCTAATATTTATACTCCAAAAAGCCGTATTACAATTCGTTCAGTATTAACACAAATTGACGACGTACGCACACGTCAAGTAGACCCGAGTGCGCTTGTTACGAATTGGAGTCGAGTACAACCTAATTTTAACAAGTTATTTCGGTTTATAACAAAAACACGCCTCAAGATGTTTTCAATGATAATGAAATATATTAGTATATATATATAGATATTAAAACCTCTGAATGTTAATTCGAAATATTTTTATAAGCGTAACACCGACAAACTGTTTCGGACGTCAATCGAATATTCGATATTTCTATTATTTCCGACGAAAACATATTCAACTTTGCATATACACTACAAGGCGCCCCATTCTTTACACATCCAACGACTCAAATGAGTCGCCATCTTGCCAAAGAAACGGGCGCCATTCCTCGCATCGCGCCCTCGCCGCAATTGTGAAATATTCAAAACGAATGCGAAAAACAGCCCCGTAATAAAATATATTTTTAACCTAAATCGCAGAAAACAAACCTCTATATAACCCTAATTATTACACTTCTATTTTAACCCCTAAAAACTATTTTCGCATGTCTCAAAACTATAATTTCTATTCTTTTGTAACCTTTTTATATGTAAGTTTTAATAGTATAAATTCCTTAATATGTTCGCGAGATATAGAAATGTTTAAGGACCATCGATTTTAGGTTGACAGTCTTGAAATACGTCTTTTTTAACTTTTAGGAAACAAAAAAGAAAATGTTTAAACTCATAAAAATTTTGCCATTTTCAGTTCTAATAAAAACAGATTTGTCTAGTAAATAAAAATATGTAAACATTTTAGACAGAGTCAGCGTGCCGCAGAATTACGGCATGGTAGCAGACTCCATATTGATGCTAGGTATACTATTTTACCTGCCGTAGGAGAAATGGGTATTCACTGAACCCATCAAGGGTTTCTTTAGGCGTGTCCAGAAGTCAAAAAACGTCAAAATTGACTTTCAAAACGTGATCTGATACACAACAATATTGGCTTAATCACTGATGCTACATGCGTTAGGAATAATTTTACTATCAGCTTCTTCGTGCAACTCCAATTACCATGGCTAATAAGAGTTTGTATCTATACTAACATAGGTGGAGTTTTTTGTTGGTTTAAATATATGCCCTAACCTTTAGATACAATAGTCCGAATAAAGAATAATTTTTGTACATAATAAACAGATTGATAGGGAATGGTTTAGGCTATATAGCAAACGACTCTTAGGAGCCGGGCACATAAAGAGCGGATGAGATCGCGGGAAGCAACTAGCATTACTGTGGTCTTCGATTCGGCAACCAGTATATTAGTAACAACAACCGATACCAAATAAAATCGAAATTAAAACTTCGGTCGCACATATTTAACGCCAGTATATTCATAATCTATAGTGACACATTTGTTCCCTTTATGTGTAAATTATGTAAGTAAATCTTCATGGAAGGCTTTATTATTTACAAATCGAAATTAGAACTTCGGTCGGAGATAATCAACACAAATATTCATGACATCTCAATTATATGCAAGTATATTCATTACCTATAAGTTTATAAAAGTTAAATTTTTATTTTGTATATTGTGCAAATAAAAATAAATAAAAAAAAAATTTCATTTGAATTTATATATAAACAGTTTTAGCCCGCGGCTTCGCTCGCATTAATTAAGATTTTGTCAATTATTTCTCAGGAAAATTATATTTTTTGTGGAGATTATTCCCCCTACTAACTTATAATATGTAACATCGAACATCTCACCTTGGTAATGAGAAACATTAATATTATTTTCTAAAAAAAATATTTAGATATTTTTTGAAATTCACAGTTGCGTGCGGTCAAGTTTAAGAGGTATTTGTTAGACGGTAAAACAGATATTTGTACTATGCCTATAGCTAAAACAAAGTACTTTTTTTTATTTTCCTCGACTTCTAAGCGGCGTATGCATATACATAACATACACCAGATTTGAAGTTAGACCTACACCAATACAACTGTGAAAACCACATCCAATTTGATGAAGTGGGGTTTGTGTGGTGCGCGTACAAACATACCCGCAAACAGACGGACGAAAATTCTAAAAAAAAAATTTTTACTTTTTGGACGTTCAAAAGACCGTTTATATGATTTTTTTAAATGTCTTCAATGTACAGACATCCACATGTTACAATTTTATTATATATTTGAAATAAGCGCACAGCTGATGGCTGATTATACCAACCTCTCAGAAAATATGCTGATTTCGCTCGTAGCACCGTTGTGTTGAGCAAAAGCAGTAGGGCGTAGTGTAAACATATTGAACCATGAACATATTTATTTGTTATTGTATTGCATTGTTGTATTATCGCCCCTAAAAAAGTGTAAATTTATTAAATGATTACCGTTATGTTATTTAATTTGTGATCGTTAAAACTGTTTGATGCCAATTAAAAGTGATTTTGAACTACAGAACTGTTCGCACCCGTGCTCACGGTTCATACTCGGTCATCCGCGCATTATAGCAACTTATGTAAATTCTTAGTGTATGTACCATATGATGGCTAATTCCAGCACCGAGCGCGCTCATTAGTCGAATAAAATAAGCGCGCACTTCCCGGGCTTCCTGTTACACACTTCCGGTCCTTATATATAAACAAAAACACACTTGCGCATTTATCACATAAGTAAGGATTTACTGCGTCACATTGGAATATTTCAATATGATATAGATACTGTACATTCATTTAACATAATATAAAAATTAAATATTTTATACTAATAAATAAAATTGATTAGTAAGTCTGTCTTCATTTTCAAAATAAATGCTATGATTTTTTTTATTTTTATATCCAAAACAAATTCTACAGTTTATAAATTCAACATAATATTAGTATTTCTTTTACATAATGTACAAACCATTATAGATTTTTTATAAAATTTCTATAAAATAAATCTTCGGCAGTGAAATTTGTTCAACAATTTATATTTTAAAAACTAAATAATAATGTATTAACGGTTAACAGGAAACTTTACCTACGGCTGTTTGTATGTGTGGGTGGGTGTGTCTGTGTGTATGTGTGTTTGTGGTGTATGTGTTTGCGTTTGCATATGCATCATCTAATGATGATGAGCAGACAAGTAATATCTGTAGAAAAAAGGAAAAAGTAAGTAAAGTATTTAAGTAAAATCTGCTCCGTATTTGTACTACGACACCTTCCGTTTATTCGTTTCAAAGTATGCTTTTAGAGTACGCAACAGCTAAACGAGTTTCATAGTAAATTTTAAAATGGTGTAGTTATATCCGGAACTATAGGAAAAAACATTTGCCGAGTAAAGGGAAGGCAGATCCCGAGGTCTAAATTCAATTTTCAGTTTGTCGCAGTGTAGTTTTAATATTAAATATACCTCACAGAAAAAACCACTTCAATGAATCGATCGTAATCGTTCCAAACGTGCTCCATTCGTCACAACACGCGGCGTATTTTAAAATGTTACCATTGGAAATTTTGGACAGACGTCTGAGGCTGCACTAGAAAAAGAAAATCTAACAAAAACCTAGCAGCACACGTGTGCCCGAAAGAGCATCCCGTGTCGAAGTTATATAACTATACCAGCTGCTCCCCGCGGTTTCACCCGCGTTTTTATTTTGTTTTGATATTTATCCTTTATACTAGTAGTTCGCCATGAACTTAGACCACGCGGTTATTTTATTTTACTTTTCTTTCAATATCTCTTAAGCTGTGGTTCGAGAGTTATCGCGTTACATACATACATACATAAAATGCGTTTTCGTGACAACTGTAATTGTAAACCTCATATGCTTCACTCGCTCGGCAAAAAAAATTGCAACATTGATTCAATTGATACAGCGTAATTCATAGTGGCTCTTTTAAAACCTGTCTCTTTTATGTTACTGTGTGTGTGTAAAATATATATTTTTGTGTGTGACATTTTCATCCATATGTACTTGAAACAGTGTATGAGTGAAAGCAAAACTCAACTAATTTTTAGTTGTCCATCTGATGGATGAATCATATTTTCTTTCAGACAATCGGCTGATCAACCCGTATTACGCGCACCCAAGTGGGAAAAAACAATATAAAATTATTGTTCCCCCCGCGTGATTCGAACCCATGACAACGACGTGTAAAGCAAGTGTCTATACCACTAGGGCAGGGAGGCCTTCTAGTTATAGGTGAAATGGGATAATAAAGGCTCCTTTGTGTCGCGATTTCGAGAAAAACGCATATGTACAATACGGAAAATTTAATGTTACTCAAATTTAGTTACACGTGCGAAACTGTGGCGGGCCAACTATTGTTATATACAGCATGAAGCCCCGCGTTCGGTTACGCTAAACGCTAACTTCGTGTTAGTTGTATAGCTCGTGCGCTCACGAGCAATCAATCGATGGCGAAATAACTTAGAGCGCCCATTCTGAAGCGTACCTTAAACGACAAATATCATCCATTCAAACATAACAAGGCCGATTACAAATTGTTTTGGTCACAAATTTTCTATACCTTTAAGTTGTAAAGGTATTGAGAAATCCACCGCACCCTCTTGCGAACTAAAATAACCCTGAAAACGCAAATTCGTGCCGGAAACCCTACAGGAATACGACTGAGAGTGAAGAATTTTCAAATAAGGCTATTTATTATTCGAAGTTTTTTCATTATCTCCGTTTTATATTTGGTAACTTTACGAAAAAATACATTGATGTTTACTGCAATAAATATATTTGAGGAGAACAAAGCTTTCTTAACAGCATTTTAAAATGTTAACTGATTTTTCTCAAATATTATTATACTCAAGTTACTTTTAACACATGTATTTCGATTAAAATTTTAGTCTTAAATAGACGCAATAGCTTGAAAGTGAAAATATGTAGACACTGTATAATCTTAAAGATTATAAATAACAATCATTGGCTGAGAAGAGGATCCATACATCGGGAACGTAAAACGTCGATTCTAGTTACCAAGAATGGCAGTCAAAAAAAGTGTAATATGACTTTTTTCTGGCTTTCATATAAAATTTTATCATAAATGTCATATTTTTCTTATCACAAACCAATTATTATGTGAAAATAATTATTTAATATATTTTAACTTCTATTTATATTTTTAAACTAAATAATTAATGTTTATTTCTGTAATCAAAAAGTATTATTATAATGATAAATAAAAAATTATGAAATAATTTCATTAAAAGAGATATTAAATAAATGCTGATTAAATTCTTTGTTGCTAGCTGCCATATAAACATGGCTTAGTTCTGTCGTTCTATTATAAGTAAATTGCGACATGGTAACTGATATAACACTTAATGTGCCCGTAAATCATAATATGTTACCAAAAAGAATCTAATTAACTACACATATACTAATTATTGTCACGATCGACCAAACCTCTCTTGGCAACAACTAGCATAATATTAATTCGTAGTAGATAATACTATGACATATAGCGATCTTTTTAGGGTTCCGTAACTCATCACCTCTCGGAACCCTTATAGTTTCGTCATGTCAAAAAATATCGAAAGATGATACTTTGCACGCATATGTGCTTTTACCACGCCGACAAAATGATAAAATAAAGTCACGAAAAATATTTTTTGAAGTAAAACTTCTTTAGCGACGTTGTGCACTTTCTGAGATGGGTAAAAAATGTTAACTCGTATCAGGACATGTGACCCGTTCGAAAATTCGTAAGACGTAGGACCGCCGCGCGGTAAAAAAAAGAGGGAAATACTACTTCCTCTCCGCGCCGGCGGTCTAATTCTATATCTGATAAATTTTTAATGTAATATAAATTGTCATGTTTGTGTACCGATAGCGAAATAAATGAATATTGTGTTTTACCATATAAATGATAGAACTTGTATACTGATAAATAAAGCAATTCATGCGAAATTTCCTAACCATTTCATTACCATTTTTTACTTCTGCCGGCATTCCCGGAGTGCAACCCGTAATTTTTTTTTGTGGTACCCTTTTTACCCCTACACGTAAAGTGAGGATGATTTTTCTTCTCGCTACTACCCCATAGTGTAGGGTGTCATTAGATAGGTTTTTTAATTGAGAGGTTGCTAAGACGATTTTTTTTATTTAGATATCCGAGATATTCAACTTTAAAGCGCATTTTTTTGTTAGAATATGTCTCTAAAAGATAAACGGTTGGCTCAAAAAATCTGAAAAAATTCATGATGGTAGGTAGTCCATCTGATGAACTTTGAAGGAAAACTATTACGGCTTAGATAACTTTGTTAGTTCAGAAGTTATAGAGGTTTTTGCGTGGTGGTACGGAACCCTCAGTGTGGGAGTACGATTCGCACTTACCTGTTTTTTTATTTATTATAGTTTTTTGACTATGTTTCATGACTTAATATAATAAAGTTACTTTATTTTTAGTAGCACTTACGTTTGGAATGTCTAAACGAGTTCGAGACGAATTGAGAGGGTCATGCTAGACCGTGATGACATTTTTCAAATTTATTAAAAAAACCTATAGCACTTGCGAAAAAGTTATTGTAAAAATATATAGCAGGTTTAGGAAATTGACTCCTATTTATGGAAGACCCTTCTGGATAGAGATTATTTATAGTTTTATAAGTCATTAGATCCTAAACAACTAAGGAATAATAAGATTTTTTAATTTTCACAAAATAAAGTACAACAGTATATCGAGCGAAATACTTTTAATGCAGAGGAGGTTCATGCTGGGTGGATTGACCCCCCCAACTAATCGCAAGAAAACGATTTCTTAAATGTTCATACATATAACAAGTTTCTATTTTATTATACGTGTATATAGTAACCAAAACATATCTAGGTGGCAGCATAGACTTGATAAAAAAGTCTAATAATTAAATGGATAATGCTCTAAGAAAAATTTGCCATTTGTTACCTAATATGTCCTGATATTCATTAAGTTCGCCCCCAAGATATATTTGATTACAAAAATATAAAATCTAAAGTACAAAAAAACAAACGTTGATCACTTTTATTGACACCCTTATTGTACTGTACTTTTTACACCGCGCCTTATTAACCGACCTTAAAAAAAGGAGGTTTCTCAATTCGACCGTATATTTTTTTATGTGTGTTCGTGGATTGCTTCGTCGTTTATGAACCGATTTTGATGATTCTTTTTTGTTGGAAAGGAAATATCCTGTAATAATTATTTTTTTAAAAAAAATATTTATTAATTTTCAAAAAAAAAAAAGGTTAAGTAGTTTGTTTTGAAATCAGAATAACGGAAAAGATATGTCACGATAGTACACTTCTAAGGCGTTTGAAGTCGGTTTTTGTAATTTTATGTAAAAATAATTATTTCATATTTCTATTAAGGTTATTTAAAGTTCAATTATATTTCTATTATATGGCATAGTAAAGAAGAGAGAAGGGGCATTTTAAATGAACAATGCAAATTTAAAACAGAATCAATAAAAAGTCATTGACAATATATGGACAAAGACCGTCGCGTTAATATATTATTCCTCACAATCACGTTTATAAAATTGAGAAAATCAGGCGCAATCTTTTCTGAAATATTTCACAATACTATACACTCAGACTTCAACTATTGCATTGTTTTAATTCAATGTCTTTTGTCGTAGAGCTTGTCGTAGAGCTCTTTGTTCGGCGCGATGTTTTTTTTTTTTAATTCTGTGTCGAAATTACGCGTTGCAGTTAAATTAGGAAATTTTTCAGCCACCGAAAGTGTGTCGCAGTTGTTGGCGCCGATATGTATATCAGGTCACGGGGGCTGGGCGGCTGTCACCCGAAATATTTTTATTGGCCCATGCGAATTCGAAGACTTCGAAAATACACCACGTACCGTCATGTCACGTCTTGATCAATTTAAGAATTTATTTGTTTAATATGTATTTATTGTAATGCCATTCGTCAGGCAATATTTATTTTTATTACGGTTGGCAGGCGTTGTTCATCAGTTATCCAACTTTGTCTTGTAAAAACACTAATTAGTGTTGCTTATTATTGGGCACGACGATATAATGAACATAAAGAACATAAGAACCTTAAAGTAGTTTAATACGTCACTACATTTTGATAATATAATAATGATTAGAAATTGTTTCTATATAGCATAGATCAAATAGTGGAAACTTGTAAATATTTTTCTCATTTTGGCGACGTTATGTCGTTATATGCCGGAATTACTAGAATTATCTTTTAAGCGTCTTCAAAACAGATGTACAATTGCAAAATCAGTCACGATTTCATTTGCGATGCATCAACCGCAAGCAGGATTGAACCGTAAAGTTTTCACACTCGATAGTCTAATTAGAATTAATTAGCAAGAGTTATATAGGCATGATGCTTAAGTTAATTTCATTAAGCCATTTCTGCAATACGGCGGAGTGTCGCAGCAAAATCGTTATTCTATTTAAAGATTTATCGCAAAGATAATACGCGGGTACCTGATGCGTATCTTGATCGGCGAGAATCTGAGCGTGCGTGTTAGATACGTCAAAAGTAGGTTAAACGAAATTCGTTTTGTTCCACAACGTGACTAATGTATTAACTAACAATGCATTTGTACATTTTATGCAGCCGTTGCTTTATAACTAGATTGTGATTGTTTTTAATTAATTAACGAATATAAAACTTTTGATGTGATCGTTAAAAATATACTCTTAACAAAACATGCTGCAAAACCTTTAAAAATTGCTCTATGATTAAGTGCTATAAAAATACTTTCAAGAAGAGACTATAAGAAAAATATATTTTTTCGATTTCTTTTTGCGATAGATCAATTAAATCGTAAATAGTTAATTGGATTTTTTTAAATTGACCACAACGTCTATAGTTATATAGGTAAATATATGAATATATAGCAATTCGGAATCGCATGCCACGTTTGTTTCGACGAAGTATGTGCGGTTGTGCGGACTAGTAAGTACCTACCGACGATCGTGGACGATACAAGCGGTTGCCACTCTGACGGCAAAGTGGGTCAGTGGGTCAGAGACGAGGTCCGCTGATAGTACCACTGTTGTTTCCCAAACTAAACATTGTTTTCTATACGCCAGCTGTGTAAAAACAGACGCTATTGCATAATCGCTTGGGGCCCATAAAATATTCCGCACCCTCACCGTTAAGCAACAGCCGTGAGATCTCCAAGCACATTATTTTTTTTAATTTCTAGTGAAGATACAATTAGATGCACATGACACTAGTCGCTAAATACACAAAAGAAACAACATTTCTTAATGCTATAGTAATATTTATTATATACATATATTTAACATTTTCCCCTGAATAATTTTAACTGTTTTTTTTTTGTAATTGTAACAAAATACGTTTCAAGATATTTTGAGTGCATCAGCAGTCGGTCAATCACTACAAACTCTGACAGTGCGTGTCTCAAGTTATTTTGTTCTATTTCAACTGAGTGGAACGCAGCCTTGCTCCACATTCAAGATTACAATTAATATCACAAATAAAATAAACCAGACGAGGTGCGAGTTGGGTTTTTTAACGATAAGGGTCTATATACTATATAATACTAGCCGGGGCCTGTGGTAATTTTTTTGGACTTGCTCAAAAACTGTTCTAATTTTTTGGACTTGCTCAAAATATGTTCTAAATGAGCGTCTACATCGCGAAAGGAGTGACTACGCCAATTTCAAGTCGATCGCGCGTGTTATTTACTGAAATGTCAATCAGTGCAAGCCTCCTATGTAACACTGCTATATATGTTTGTACATTTATGGTGGAAACTTAAAATGGTATATTCTAGGTCTTATTAAAGTCGTCGATAAAGTGATCCTTTGTTCTCGTTTTGGCTCAGATAATTAAATCAATCACAATGGACCATTTCTTACGATTTTAATATAATAATATCGATGTTGATACGCGAAATATACAAATGGCTATTGAAAAGTGCGCGCGTTTAGCGTCAAGCTTTTTCCAAAGATTCGCATTGAAACAACAATTAAAAACAAAAACCTTTCAAAATTGAAAAATAATGGAAGAATTATTTCAATTACTGGAATGGTGACGCATCGTTAATGTATCCATCCAAAGTAAAGAATACCAAAGCTCCGATGAGCTCTTAACTACAGGCAACTAATATGCCAAAGAAGCAAAAATTGTTTAAACGTGTAGAACTTTTCACATCTACCATTTTTACGAATTGCGAATTTTAAGAGAGTTGTTTATTAAACGGTAAAACAGATATTATTACATGTAAAACACATACCAGATTTTAAGTTAGACCTACACCAATAAAACTGTGAAAACAGCATCCAATTTTACGCAGTGATTTTTATATGATGCGCGCACAAACAGACAAAAATAAAAAAAAATATTTTGGATTCTGCTACTCTTATAAACACGGCTTATATTTTTATTTTTTAAATATCCTCAATGTGCAGACATCGGCAAATTACAATTTTATTATATGTATAGATAATGAGTAGCAAACAGGACAAATTACAAGCGTCCCATCCGACGCAACCCCTAATTTCGCTTGTTCTTTGACGGATAGCACTCTGCCTTTGATACAGACATAGTAAAATGATACAAATTAGATGTGAGCTAACAGACAATTCTTATAGGAATAATTTAGTAAAACGTAAGCTAATTGGCGGTGGCCGTTTGCGGCCATATAATGTAACGTCACGCTTCATGGTTAAGCAACCATTGTTCATTTCAGTAATAGTAGGGAAAGAGGCTTACACATTTGCTTATACTTATAATGTTCTAATGAATTTATCAGTCGAAACAAATCACATCTATATGTACGATTAAGTGTATATATATAGTGTATATAAGTATAAGTTAGTAATTATTATATTCGAATAAACGCATCCAGGATACACTATGACTTACGTAACGTTCTACTTTAAGATATTATTTAATTTAATAATTATATACTAAATTTAGTGTCTTATTCGATCTTTTTATTTGCATAACCAAGGTATAAAAAGTCGAGCCAGACTTTTGAACTCATCATTGATTTTGGTCACTTTTATAACGGAGATAAGAATTAATCCACGCAATCTAAATCTCAACAATTACAATTTTTATGTAATTTCAGTTTCAGTATAAACAAAGTTAGCTTTTCGAATTATTTTCAAAGAGCTAAATTTGCGGGGGATCGAGCCTGTTATGAAGAGCACTTCAGAAATGTTTATTCTTGTAAGAACTTAAAACAAAAATAATAACATCATTTGAATTATTATTTGCCATTCTACCGATCAGAATGTTATTAAATAATAACTGTTAGCAATGGCAAAATTTTATCAAAAATACTATTTCATAAATTCCATTAAATCGATTATACGTACTATTAAAATACTAGAGGTCCTGCAGCTCCGTAGCTTTAATAGGCAACCCTGAAATGTAAGAGCTAGTTACAGCGAGTGTTCTTAAACCATAACAGATATCTCTTGAACCGAAGATATAGAGAAAGAAACGTAACGTAAACGTTATACGTAAAAATTAACAACCTGAAAGGCTGAAAATTGAGTGATTTACAAATCTAACTGTTAACCAATTTTTTTTATTAAAAAAATTCCAATCGATTTGATATAATGACCTGACGGGCACGTAACATATTTCATATATCGGTTTTAAAAATATAAACGATTCGAAAACTGATTAATTAATTCAATAGCTATTGTTTAAATAATTTATTGGTAAAAGGATTAATTATTTTCCCGGAAATCTATTCTTAACTGAATAATATTGCACTGATTAATATCACGTTCGCATCATGTTGTGGTTAATTATTTATTGGAACGTAAGAGACAACACAGCGGGAGCTTCTGAAATGTTTATTTTGATATCTATATTCGCTTCTCACAAATAATACACGAGTAAATTAATGCGATGCGAATGGTACAATAATATTTACTTAGTAGTTTTTTTTTGTGAAAAAATAATAAAATTCTTCACGAGGATTCGTAATTTTAAGTCAATAATTATTATATAATTATTAACAAATACGGCTCGATAGATATTGATAAATA